>QZWU01000196.1:0-15072 GCA_004114255.1 Acaulopage tetraceros
TTGTTTACACAATTGTTACTAGCACAGTGACTGTTGATGATACACTCCACGCACACGTTGTTGAGGGGATTGGTGTCAACCTTGCAGAATGGCAAACCAGGATCAGTGCAAGATCCAGCTGTGGCGGTAATGGTAGTAGCAACGGTACATGCTGGCTCAGGTCCACACTGATTATTAAAACAGCTTCCACTTGCACAGTGGCTTCCATTAGTGCATTCCACGCATACGTTGGTGAGTGGGTCAGAATTTTCTCTGCAATGTGTCAAACCAGGCTGAGTGCAAGTGGTGGCTTCGTTTGCTGTGGTACAGGGTGGTTCAGGATCACAATGGTTGTTGATGTTGCAGCTATTGCTCACACAATGGGTGTTGTAGACACACTCCACACACACGTTATCTAGCGGATTGGCATTAATCTTGCAACGTCTCAAGCCAGGTAATGGACAGGTGATAGCTTCGTTGAAAACGGCACATGGTGCGCATTGGTTGCTTGAACAGATTCCACTTAAACAATGACTGTTGGCGGTGCATTCTACGCATACGTTGTTGAATGGGTTAGGGTCCTCTTTGCAGTGCGTCAAACCAGGTTGTGTACAAGTGGTGGCTTCGTTAGCAGCGGTACAGGGTGGTGGTCCAACTGGAGGTTCGCACTGATTGTTGGCATTACAGGCATTACTTGCACAGTGACTGTTAGCAGTACATTCCACACACACATTGGCGAGTGGATTGGGGTCAACTTTGCAATGCGTTAATCCAGGTTGAGTGCAAGTGGTGGCTTCATTAGCAACAGTACATGGTGGAACTGGATCACACACGTTGTTTGTGCAGCTATCACTTGCACAGTGGCTGTCAGCAGTACATTGTACACATACGTTGTTGAGTGAATTACCGGTTTCTTTGCAAAATGGCAAGCCAGGCTGTGTGCAAGTGACAATTTGGCTAAGCGTGGTACATGGTGCGCATTGATCGCTGGCACAAACTCCACTTGAACAGTGATTTCCAGAAGTGCATTGTACGCATACATTGTTTTGTGGATTGCCACTTTCTCTGCAATGCGTCAAACCAGGTTGAATGCAAGTCGTGGCTTCGTTGGCAACAGTGCACGGTGGCGGGGGATCACACTGATTGTTGTTGTTGCAGCTGTTACTTGCACAATGACTGTTTGCAGTGCACTGCACACACACATTGTTGAGTACATTTCCACTAGTTTTACAACGCGTTAAACCAGGCTGAGTACAAGTGGCAGCTTCGGTGGCTGTGGTACAAGGTGCACATTGATTGCTTGAACAACTGTTACTCGCGCAATGACTGTTGGCAGTGCATTGCACACACACGTTATTCAGAGGATTTCCACTAGTCCTGCAACGCGTTAAACCAGGCTGAGTACAAGTGGCAGCTTCGGTGGCTGTGGTACAAGGTGCACATTGATTGCTTGAACAACTGTTACTTGTGCAATGACTGTTGACAGTGCATTGTACACACACATTGTTTTGTGGATTTCCACTAACCTTGCAATGCGTTAAACCAGGCTGTGTACATGTCGTGGCTTCGTTAGCAGCGGTACATGGTGGTCCAATAGCACACTTGCCATAAGCATGGCTGCCTTCCAAATCACAAATTTCTCCAGTACTGCAGTCACTGTCAACACGGCACCTGCATTTCTTTTGACCACTACCGTCCAAAGTCTGACAAACGTGTCCAAAGGGGTGAGTGGCACAATCAACGTTGACATCGCAGCTGGGATCAGGGCCACCACCAAGAGCTGCTGCGTTGAACCCTGCATCTTGTGGAGCAGCGGTTGCGAGTGCAATGAGGGAAAGGATGAATATTATAAATAGTTTCATGAATTGGTAAGGTTGGTATCTAATGAGAGATTATAGTGGCTAATATGAGGGATGATACGATCTAAGTGGTGGAGATTTAAGAGATGATGCAGTCTAATAAGAGAGAGGAGATGCAATCTAATAAGAGGAGATGCTAATGGGTGATGATGCTGGATTTTGGAACGAATTCCAGTGACTGCCTTTTAAATTCCCATAGACTCGGTGCCTCCCCCACTTCCACCAGTGTCTTGGCCAAACAATTGCTCCCTGGTCCGATACTCATCTGCTTATGGGTACCTGCAATCTTATCCACTTTGGGCAATTTAAGAACTCACTCACAGTCTCTGTACTACCTTGTCTATTTTAAGTACTATTCTGATCAATCTAAGATTTTATAGGTTTGAATAAACTATTGATTAGCTTTCTACTGTAGCTTTAATTTTATTTTGAAAACTATACTTTATTGAACCAATCACCATTAGCCAATACTGGTTCTTTAAAACTCTTTAATCCTTAATGTAGCTACTTACTTTAATTCCTTCTAAGAAACTGCACAAAAGATTCCCCCCCTTGACTCTTCATCAATCCACACACACAACCCATCCAGGTAGGCTCTCTCTCTCTCTCTCCTTAGAGTCAACAAAAATGGTCTCATTTCTTCTTTTCTCAAAATTATGAACATTGGCTCAAAATCCACAAACGAAATCTTATTCATCAATTATAATCAGGATTTCAGGTAATCCTCACTCCACACCACATCCTCATCACCACTAGCTGCATCTCTGTTGGTACTAGATATGGCTACAAGATTTACAATTGTGATCCATTTGGCAAATGCTACATCAAAAGCACATCCCCTTCCCCTCCTCTCTCCCTTAATCCATTTAGATGACGGTGGCGTCGGTATCGTAGAAATGCTCTTTTGTACATCCCTCGTAGCTCTCGTTGGTGCAGGTGAACAATCCTCCAGTTCTCCCCGTCGATTGCAAATCACAAACACGAAGCGAGAGTCTGTCATCTGTGAACTCACATTTCCCACCACTATCCTCGCTGTCAAATTGAATCGCCGTAGACTCGTCGTCCTTTTGGAAGAACAGATTTATGTGTACGATATCAGCAACATGAAGTTGATTCATACCATTGAAACCAGTCCCAATCCAAATGCCGTGGTTGCCTTGTCTCCTTCCAGCGACAACTGTTACTTACTTTACCCCTCACCCTCACCTTCTGCAAGTTCTCCATTTTCAACTACTAATGCGCAGGTTGGGACGGGGACTGGGGACGTTCTCATTTTTGATGCACTTTCCCTACAAGTTGTAAATATTGTACAAGCACACAAGAGTCCTGTGGCATGTGTGGTGACCAATGCGGAGGGTACGTTGATGGCGACTGCTAGTGATAAGGGCACGGTTATCCGAGTGTTCTCCCTTCCTGATGCTCAAAAGTTGTATCAATTCCGTCGTGGAAGTTATCCAGCAACCATCTACAGCATTTCCTTCAATTTGGTGAGTAGTTTGTTGTGTGCCAGTAGTGATCAAGAGACTGTTCACATATTTAAATTGGTCGGCAAGGACGGTGTCTCTTTACACAGTGGATCAGAGGACAACACTACTCCTATTGGTGGTGCTTTGAACAAGGCTTCCTATGGTAAAACCATCAAAAAGTCCGTTACTGGTTACCTTCCAGACATGTTGACAGAGATGTGGGAACCTTCTCGTGACTTTGCTAACCTTAAACTCAAAGGTTCAGGTGTCAAAAGTCTGGTTGCCCTCAGCAGTACTACTCCTCAAGTCATGGTGGTCACTTCTGAAGGTTATCTTTACACCTACAACATTGATTTGGAGAATGGTGGTGAATGCATGTTGCTCAAGCAGTACTCCTTGTTGGACCAGTCGGATGAAGGCACACTACCAACATTTGCTTAAAAGTGTGCTCCAACCGTCATTAAATGGCGTGCTCCATTATCCATAAATTCATGTTTCAGCCAGTCCAGAAAAAAAAAACTTTCAAAATAATGTCCAGCAGTGCACCTTTTGCCTATGACACGTTCCCTACCTCACCATCCCTCCTCAAGATACACGATAAAGATCGATCAAAAGGATCGTATATTTCAGTAGACGAATCATCAACCACTACACCTCGCGTCATCACCAACGGTCATTCCACCACCCACATTCGTCGTAATTCAGATGCCTCCATCGTGCACCGCACTCACCACCCATCCCTCTCCATCAATCCCTCCCTCCCAACAATCGACTGGCGTTCCAAAGTCACCCCCTTTGACCTCAAAGATATTGGTGAACGCGTTTCTCCCTCCCTTCCAAATATCAAAAGTATCCTCATAACAGGCGGAGCAGGCTTCATGTAACATCCTCTCACCCTCCTCCCCATTAATCCCTCCTTAGTGGTTGCTTCATGGTCCGTAAACTGGTCTATTTATACCCAGAATACCATATCGTCGTAGTTGACAAACTCGATTATTGTGGCTCACTCCGTTCCCTCGAAGTCCTTCGTGATGCCCCCAACTTTACCTTTGTCAAGGGCGACATCACATCCTCTGATTTCATGACCTTCCTGCTCCATGCCTACCAAATCAACATCATCATTCACTTTGCAGCTCAAACGCACGTTGACAACTCATTTGGCGATTCCTTTGAATTCACTCGCAACAATGTCATGGGTACCCACGTCCTCCTCGAAGCTTCCAAAGCACATGGCATGATTCAAAGGTTCATTCATGTTAGTACAGATGAAGTGTATGGTGAAGTCATGCCAAATCGTCCTGCATGTAAAGAAGAGGCGATTCTGGCACCTACCAATCCTTATGCAGCGACAAAAGCGGCAGCTGAATGTCTTGTCAAGGCATACCACAAGTCATTCAACCTCCCAGTCATCATTACGCGCAGTAACAATGTATTTGGACCCTACCAATACCCTGAAAAAATCACATCCAAATTCGTATGTCAGTTATTGCGTAAACAAAAGGTTTACATTCATGGTGATGGATCAAATAGTCGCCGTTATTTGTATGCAGGTGACGTTGCTAATGCTATTGATATTATCTTGCACAAGGGTGAAATTGGAGATATTTACAATATTGGAACGCATTTTGAGATTTCTAATTTACATTTGGCAAGGTATTTATTACATGAATTCGCATCAAGATGGAACATGTCAACTGAAGATGTGGAGAGAGAATATTTGGAGTTTGTTGAAGATCGTGCATTTAATGACAAGAGGTATGAGGTTGATTGTAGCAAGATGGAACGGTTGGGATGGAGGCCTAAAGTGACGTTTGAACAGGGATTGAAAAAGACGATTGATTGGTATGGCAAGTATGGTGAGAGTTGGTGGGGAGATATTAGTAGTGCGTTGGTACCACATCCAGGAAAGAAGATTCCAGAAGTGTCGAGTGTTACTTGGGGGGCTGATTCACCATAAATTTGTTTTATTGTACACAGAACGAGAGCGAGAGTTACCAAATGGAATAACCGCCACCATTGAATGGTTCATCTTCATCTTTGGGGTAGGGAGAGGATGAGGAAGGCAAGTGGGGCGAAGGGGATGTTGGGGATGATTTGTCAGGCGAGGGAGTGATGCGAGGAAGTGCTGCTGTTAGTCCAGAGACACGCGGAACACTAGTGGGTGTAACATTGCGTCTTGCGAATGCAGGAGTAGGGGAAACTGGGTTGATAGTAAGGGGTGATGGTCCAATGGGTTCACGAACACTTGAAGAGCCTGGTTGTGTACTAGTGGATGAACTATCGGAGTTTTTGAGTGGAGCATAAATGGAATCCACCCATTTGCTATAATGATCTTTTTGTGCAATGTAGTTTCCTAGTTCATGATCAGCTGCATCAAGTGCAGTTGTGATGAGGTCAGGTGGTTGTTGAGGTGCAAGTTTGTTGATGAGAGTGGAGGATGCAGCAAGGTTTGCTGGAGGTGCATTGAGCAACTTGACAAAAGAGTCTAAATCATCAGCATCTTTGCCTGTGATGGGAGGGAGATGGAGGGGTTCACCACTTGCTGAACTGTTGGTACGTGCTCGTCTTCGATTGATACTGTCACCGCGTGTACTGGGCGACTGGCTACTTCCACTGATGGTGTGACGATGGGAAACAAGAGGAGAACCACTGTTGAGGCCACCAGATAGTCTTCGAGGAAGTGTTGAATTGACAAAGGAGGGTGAGTTGCGAGGTGGAAAGACATCTTGGGAGGATTGCACGCTTTGGAGTGATGTAGTGCGGAGGAGAGGTGAACCTGTTTTAGGGGAGGAAGGTTGCTGCATAAAAGAGCGCATTTGAACAGGTGAAGCTGCAACTGCGTCAGTGGGAAACGAATACTTTGAGGATGGAGACACCTTCAACCTGCTTGTGGGTGTGTTGGAATGATTCGATTCATAAGATGAACCAACGACTTCCTTTCCTCTACCAAGATTGACTGGTTCATAAGGAGGTGAGGATTCCAATAACAGTCCAGAAGGATGCCTTGAAAGTGAAGAGGTTGATGTTTGTCTTGACATGGCAGTAGAAGTGATTGGTTTGTCTGTAGTTGTTGTTGGCACTCGTGCAAATGGAGGGGGAGACTGTCCTGCCTTGTATTGTCGTGACCAATCAGGTGAATCCGTACTGATAGGAGTAAACATTTCCCGAATGATGGCGTGCTCATCTTCTTCCTCATGTTCCAGATTACGCGATCGATTACGCACATGTCTCATGTCTTCATGAAATGTCGTGGGTCGTTGCCTATGGATAGGGACGGCTCGTACGCTGGGCACACCAAGATGAGCTTCCTTGGGAACACTGAATCCACCATGAGTACCACCGTAAATTGTGTTGGGCCGTCTATCCAAAGCAGGACGTTCAGATGAAGATAGAATGGAATCATATGGAAGACTGCTTGCACCAAATTCATCAACAGATTTAGCCAATAAATGTCTCATGCGTAAATCTTGTGCCATGGTTGGTGTAAAAAACTGCTCATTCACATCCATTGCAATCCTCTGATTCATGGCTTGTGCACTAAATGCGTTCTCTTCCACAATACCACATTCTGTGCGGTACTTGCAATTTAAAGTAAACACTCCCAATGGCATGTCCATTTGTTGAAATGTGTGACTATGCATGACAGCAGTCGATTCATCCATCACCACCAACGGTTGGGTCAAGGGCACTTCGTCATGTCGGTTACTGAGCTGAGTAGTGACACGATATGCCACTCGAATCGAAGTAGATGGTAATTTGCTCAGCTTTTTAAAGAGTTGATGAGTTGGCAGCAATCGAGTGAACCCATGCAACACTCTAAAGAACACAATGGCCTTTCTGTAAACTGTGGCTAATTCCAGTGAGCTCGCACTGCTGGAAATGGACGATGGTGACAGGCTCAATGTCCATACCTCTAATAAAATGCTACGTTTGTAAGCCATCGACATGCCATTTCCTGCCAATTTACCAAATCCATCAATCCTCTTGCTGCGTTTCCTTGAATCTACGAGTTTGAGGACATGAGTGTCGGACATGGCTGAGCAATCGAGGTAAATTTCTAGCACCATATCGTGAAATGCAGTGGTGGAAGTTGCATTTGCTACGCCTGCTCTCCAAAATCGTAATTCTTCTCGTACGGATTCATCTTCATCCATTTCCAAGTTGAACTAAAAGAGGAATGAGGATGAGAGAGAGAGAGAGTTGTGGATGACTTGCCCATTTGTTGGTTTTACGAGTCTGTGGAGATGATTCATCTCTGGTGGTTCCACGGGAACTACTCAGGTGACTACGAGGCCTATCAGAAACAGCAACGTCATCTCGATGGGTGGTGTGAGCTTGTCTGGATTGGATAATTACTTGGGCTACTTTGGAATAAAAATTCTGAGCAATGGATTCTGCTCTTTGGCGTGCGATGGCACGATCATGTTGTGATGATGAGAGTGAATGATTGCTGTTCATTAGAGAGAGAGAGCGAGAGGATTGTGTGAGAAAATGATGATGTGGATTTGCTCAAAAATTGGTCATACAGAGAATGTGGTGACAGTCACGCGCCAAGCTTTATTCTTCCTTGTCATGTTGTTCCACAGGTACAGGGACCAACTAAGGAGTGGTTAAAGACCAGTGAGAGGGGGTGTGAGGTACTACAGGTTCAGGTTGTGGAGGTGCGAGCTTGGTGTTTTCTTCAAGCAATTCCATAATCAAGGAAAAGGTACGAGTGAGCACTCTAATCATCCGTCAAAACTACAAAAAGGGGACTATACAAGGATAAAAAGAGTGTGAATCCAGTAAGATAAACATTGCGTTGAGCATAAAATCGATTGGCTTGCAACTGAGCCATGGCACGTGCTTCCAATGCACCAGTTCCATGAGCCTCTTTGATTTCTGTATTGAGGTTATTCATGCGGTTGATGGCATCCACACAAAGCACTAAAACTCCAATCAAGGCAATACGAATTCCGTGGACAAGGCTGTGAACCTATTCAGGTATGAGGATAGTGGTGGTACAAGTGATACAATGTTGGATTGAGAGGCCCACGTGAGGATAGAACGTCTCCAGTTGCTGGGTAAAGGCACCTATTGAAGGTGATGGAGACACAGGAGGAATGAAACTGTACGATGAGCAAGGAGAATGCGACAGCCTAGATAGGGATGAATCGAGTATAGCCAAAGGAGAATACTTCGAGCACGAGGAGACCAAAGGTAAGTTGGTAATGAATTGCCATGTTGAATAGATGAGAAAAAGATTTTTTGGGATCTGGCGATTGAAGAGCATGTGAAACAAGGCCAATGTGATCACAATCTGGTTGCAAAATCAATCCCCAATTCAACAAGCGTTGGTGGTTTAGTGGTATAATTCTCGCCTGCCACGCGGGAGACCGGGGTTCGATTCCCCGTCAACGCATCTTTTGATTTTGTCACATTTCAACTGTGTGCATTCAACTTTTAACAGACTCTCAGTCAATACTCCCTTTTATTGCTTGGATTCAGCTGCTTCTCTTGCCTCCTTTCCACCCATACTACATACAATTACACTTTTCCACAATCAATCTGCTTACTAATTGTACTGAATGTACCTGTATCCTTGCGTCATTTGACAAGCCTCATTCGTAGCATGACATGCCAATAACAAATAATTCCTAGGCTGCACCATCCATGCAAATCGCATAAACAACAAGGAATACATGCTCAACGCAGCTGTCATATTACCTGAAATAATAGCAGGATCCTTTTTCATATCAGCCATCGCGGCCAAAGGTAATCCCCAGTTGGCAACTAGAGATGGGTGATGCATTGACGCGTTCATCTACCTGGACCCCAAAAGTGCTAGGATAATTTTAGAGGGAGAAGAGAGGAGGAGGATCTTGCAGTACTCATCAAGTAATTACGAAACTCTTTGCTCGTGATTCGTTGCATCATCTTTTGTGAAATGGAATTCGTCACTGGTGCAGATGACATTGTTGAAAAGTATAAAAGGTTTCTTTGGAGGTCAACACTACAGTGGCTACTCCTCAATAGCCCCTGCTGTATCACCGCCGCCTCGTTGTGGCTTCCGTTCCTTCTTTGGTACAAGTGGATCATATGCAAACTTGCGTGAATCCAGTTCAAGTGTCACTGGTCCATCATTCTGAATATTCACAACCATCATGGCCCCAAATACCCCATCATGGATACGATCAAGTTGATACGCTGCCTTCATCCGTACTAGAAATTCCTCATACATGGCTTTTGAAGTCTCAGAACCCATTGCACGATGAAAATCAGGTTTGGTTCCCTTTTTCAATGTTCCATACAGTGTAAATTGTGACACTATGCTACCATCACCTGTACAAGAGTTGTCCTACCACATAACACGTCTAATTGGAGGTCCATGGCACTTTTGCTCCACATTTTACCGTCTTGGTCACTAAATACCTTACATCCAAGTATCTTTTTAACCCTATCCATGTCAGTGCTGACAGGGGGGAGGGAGGGAGGAAGGATACATGTAGTCCACGTCATCCAATGTATCGTCCGTTGCAATTCCAATCAAAACGCACAAACCTCTGTTGATTTGACTAATCAATTCACCATCCACTACTTTGGTCAATTATCGGTGCTGGAAGGATGTACCAGTGACACTTGCACCTAGAACGCGTTGAAGTACAGCTCGCATATCCAATTGAAAAACTTTTTTTCATGAATTCCAATGCTGCGCTCGTCAATCGTATCCATCAACTCAAGACAGAACTCGATGGCCTAGTACAATTACGTAATCTATCCAAACAGCAATTAGAGTACTTTGAATCCTTGTGTGAAAAGTTTCATGTTCTCAATGAATCATGCACATCAGTTTCTCAAGTAGTAGGAAATTGGCATGACGTGTTTCATGGCATGACATTGGATGAAGTGGAAAGGCAGGAAAAGGAAGGACCTCCACAAGTATTGGTAAAGATTCCAGTGGATGAGAATCAATGAAAAGGTGGGTTTATTGATAGTACCGTGCTTCATCAAATGCATGGTATCGGTGTCCACGTTCACCTTGGCCATTGAATTTACTTGGGAAGCGTAAATCTGGGTGAGTGGAGGCGAGGTCTGAGCGGATTCCAGGTGGTGTGGTGGTTGGATCATCCAGTAATTGGAATTTACCCAATTGGATTTCACTAAAAAAAGTATTAGACAAGTGGTTTGAGGGGGACGTACGTGTCTGTGATTTTACCATGAGAGACACGGGCATAGCCAATGCGCTTGATCTTTTTGTAAGCAATGTACTGGCACCATCTGTCCCAATCACTGGGGTCGACATCGGTCATTTCACCTTCTTTGTAGAGGATGTTGTAAATTTCTTCATGGGGTCTAGTGACAACATATCCTAAAAACACGAATGGGTTCTTGGATTCTCGCATGATACGAGCAAGTTCTGTGGTTTGCAATTGACGATCCAAGAAATCTTCTTCTTGTCCATTATGAGACACGATTACATCCACCTCTTGGCCATGGACATCGAGGGTTGCGTAGATAGCACAGGCCAATTCACCCACAGGGGATGGAAGGAGGTGATGAGAAGAACGGATAATGGGGAATTTGCTGAGCATAGTGCAACCCCATGTGTGCTTATGAGGACCTGGCCCATAATCAATGTACATGTTGAGGCGTTCTGCAAGGGATTGAGTCAAGTCGCGGTTACCAGTGATGATGCGCTGCAAGTCAGATTCAAGCAAACCAATGACATCGATTTTGAGTTCATCAATGATCCACTTCATGCGTTCTTCACTCACCCACATGGAATTGTCCAATCCAAAGTGAATGGTCCAAATGGCAGCAGTGAAAGCCTTGTGTTGTTTGGGAATATGAGGTACAGGTGAATTACTAATGATGTGAACCCAGCGTGTGAGGTAAATTATGGCACTGCTGATGAGGAGTGTGAGCATGACCTTGAAGGCAAATCCACGGTCACGACGACGAGCAGTACGAGAACCTCCTTCAAGGTGAGGACCACCATTACGCTTATCAGTTACCATAATTGTAGAGGCACCAGCCAACAAACCAGCCACTTGCATGAGAATCACTGCACCAGAACGCTCCCTCAACACATCACCTGCAGGAACAAAGGCATAAGCAACTGTCCAGACTTGTGCAAGCATGAGAATGTTGCACCAAAGAATACCAAGGCCAAATGTACGAGCAGTGGGAGAGGCAGCAAATGCGCGGAGGACCCATGGGCCAAAAGAGAAGATGTAGGCGGCAAGTACCCAACCTGACAAGGCACCCAACACAGGTGGGAGGTAATACAGACCAAATGCAGCCAAGGAACCAGTAATGTGCCACACTGCACTATTGGAAAAATTGCGAGGAGACAAATACAATCCAAGACAAGCGGCAAAGATGGTAACAAGACCCCATGGTACTGGATGGAAACCATAGCTGGGGTAACCATCTACTGTCCATCTGAGAATGGTGGTGGAATCCGTAAAGTAACTGTGAAGTGTGAACCAAAGGGAACCAAATCCAAGGGAAACGAGGGGCCATCGTGGACGCTCCACTTGCACAGGATCAACATCATCCACTCTTGTGTCATCGCACTTTTTACTATCAATCTTGTCGGAGGAAGTCATCAACAATATTGCGGCACTCACAATCGATAGGATTAAGAGGGCACCATTCCATCCACCGGTTTCCTCATTCATGATAGGCCACGCTGGATTATTACCAAGACAAGCTGCTTTAATGACCAAACTCAACAATAAACCCAAGAACCATGCGAGTACATCACGTTCAAGGCGTGCATTGTTAGATTTGAAACTTGCAATCCATGCAGTTGCAGTTCCCATGGTACCCAATGCAGTGAGGGTGAGGCGTTGAGCAGGATCAGCGTACTTGTAAGCAAACAGACCGGTGACTGAAAAGAGGTGGAAAACTGAAGGGTTGATACGATTGATGTAAGGGATCGCTAGGATAAAGGCTGGAATACTGTTGGAAAACAGAAAGGCTTCTTGACCACTTAATCCCATGTTCCAAAGTGGAAAGTACCAAATAATAGCTGGCAATCCTGTGATCATGGTCCAAAAGATGAAACCAAAGTACACTTTGGCCAATCCACGGGCAAGTCGCACACCAACCATACTGGAAAGTGCACCATTAGAAGATTTGACTGAAGCGGCAGTGGAATACTCGCCATCTTGAGCATGCAGTGGTTTAAAGGACCACATGGGAACATCTTGACCTTCTTCACCCAAATCCACTACATTCAACCCAAATTGTGAGAGGTCAGCAAAGGACAATGCATCAAAACCAACATCGTACAACATGATGGACCATTCAAAGAACGCGTAGGTCGTATAGGCACCTCTCACATGATATACTTGATGCTGAATGTAAAAGTAAATCAATGGGATGTAATTGAGCAATTCCATAACAAAGAGGCGTTTTCTCCACGCGTTCGCCCATTGACTGGATGCATCCTTTCCAATGCGATTAGACAAACGAATGGACATGACCATATAAGGCACACCAAGAACAAGGTAACTTATCATGCCCACATCGTGTAAATCATGGTGATCCGTACTGGTGATAAACACCCAAATACCAGTTGCCAAAGTTCTCAGCAATCCAACCACCAGCAAAGCTGAAGGGATTTTTGAAGAGGGTGCACGATACTTGCCAAGCGCGTAATTAAGGAACAAAATGGCAAAATGAGGCGTTGCTGTCAAGGCGATAAAGAGGTGAAAGATGGACCTGGCAGGATAACGGTCACCTGTAGTAGCACTAATCGTGGGAAACCATTCGTCTGGATAACCATAGTAGGAGTTTTGGACTATTTTGTGGTAGCTAAAGTAGCAGCCTGCAATCAAGGCAAGTCCAAATGCACCTATGTATGCGTTAGGGATGATTGATTGGTAATCGAACCAAATGCGAAGAACGAGTGCAAGTGTGAAAAGAGAGCTGCTGACACGAATGCCACTTGATCTCCGTGTGGTACTAGTTTTTTATAACGAGTAGTTTGTGACATGCGGTGATTGGATTAAGAAGTTGGGAGAAAAAGAGCTCGACTTGCAATTTTTTTTTCATGGAGCACGGTGATACTGGTGGAAATGAGGAAAAGGCCGATGCCAATCAATTACTGGAAAATAATCAAGAGCAAGGCTTATTGGTACGGGTGTGAAATTGATGGAGGTGTAGTTATGTGCTGCTGAAGAGTACGTTGGATGCACTGCAACAACAATTACTGCGTGCCAAACGAGATTTGAAACAATTGAATCAATTGGAGGTTGAAGCACTGCAGCAACCCATGGAATTCGTGCAAAAACTAGCTTCAAATGTAGGGGGGACACGCTTTATTCACGTGATGGTGTTGTAGTCGTTGACCACTGTTCCACAATTGCAGAGAGTGGTGCAACTGCCACTTGTCAATTTTGAAAAGTATGGCCTACATGGACTTGCACGACCACCAACTCACCTTCCAGCATTCACTGTACGTGTATTGAATCATGTGGAGTTTGATGATGTCTAGTCGGATGTCTTTACCGCGTCTGTTTACATGAATATTGCACAACATGCACCAGAAGCACCAATTCATGCAAGACTGTATGCGCGTAAAAGGAAGCATATTGAACTGGAAAGACAGTTGGACACCATCAAAAGTGTACACGAGTCCTTGCCACCACAAACGATGGAATCGGATGACGGAGGAGATGAGGATGATGAATTGAATGGTATGCAAGATGCTGTACATGTTCCAATGGGTATACGGACAGCTGGAAAGCAGAGAAAGCAGGAAGAAGTGGATGCGCAACTACCATCACCTTCTCCACCACTTTTGCTGACCATTCCTGAAACAGCAGGCACGACAGAGTCTGTATCATACAACATGCCATGGACAGATGAAGAACAAGTGAGCACATTCCACTCATTCAGGATAATATTCCATAGAAACGATTAGAAGAATTACTGAATGTCTATCCTGATGAAACAGTCATGATGCAGCGATACAAAAAGATATCAAAGGCACTGGGAACGAGGACACCACGACAAGTTGCAAGCAGAGTTCAAAAGTACTTTATTCGATTAAGCAAATCCGGGTTGCCTGTACCAGGACGCGTACCCAAATTCCCAACTGCAACACTATTGTCCCGTGATTATTTGACTGTTTTGTAGGAGCCACCAAAGGCACAGATTGAACCACAAAAAACGCCAGCGCGACCCAAACCACGACCAAAACTGCGATTTACTACAAAGCGACAGACGGATGGTGAATGGAGTTCTCGAAATCGATATTCAGGTCGACGCTATTTGGACAAGGCTAACCCAAAACTACATATTCCAGAGGATGACGATGCTATTGATGTGACTCAAGTGAGCAAGAAGCACATGGATGCTCATCATGGATTCAAATGCGACATGTGTGAAATGGAACCCATTGTAGGAACAAGATGGAAGTGCTCTGTGTGTCCTGAACACTATCAAGTAGACTTGTGCAACGACTGTCATCGACTTGGCACCTTTTCCAACCGTATGACTACATTGTGTGGAATTAACCAGTAAATAGGGCATCATCGAGTCGACCACACTTTTGAAAACATTGTAACCTACCATGGACACAAAGATTTAGACTATCAAAGCGCATTTAGTGGTGAATTTGAGTACCTTGGCCCACTTGGTTAATAAACGGCCTCAGTGGTGACAGCAAACCTACTTTATTATTGAAAGAGGAATCACTGTCATAATCAAAGATTGGAGGAAGTGACCTCACATGCAGTTGGGTAAATGTAAACTTGATTAAATAGAGTTATACT
>QZWU01000197.1:0-15013 GCA_004114255.1 Acaulopage tetraceros
CAACCTGAAAAGCAAGGTGAATTGCCTAGTTGGCAACATTTGATTATTGGTGGGAAGAGAGAGGAAATGTACCGCGATTTTACCAATTCCTGCACGATTAGTACGCAATTGCATACGAACTTTGATTGTATCGAGTGGGTGGCAAGTGATTGCTTCAACGAACCCAGCTGCACCACCTGCAACTAAATGAACCGACAGAGATTTCTTTTGTTCTGGCATGGGTTGCGTGTGTGTGTGTGTGGGTACGAGAAGAATTTTTTTTTAATTTCACAGGCATGAAATCCTTGCAAGATTTAATCCATCAACAATCTGATTTAATCAATCAGATTGACGTGTTGAAGCGTGAGATCCAGGTCATGGAAGCAGAACAATCATCAACTGATGATGCACAATTACTTGCCATTCCTGCTGATTTGGACCTTTGTGAATTCGATGCACCTGAATGGTGTATTCCCATACGCGCCAATGTCATTGAATTTGATTGGAAAGCATTGGGATCAACGTGTCAATTCGACGTGATTGTAATGGATCCTCCTTGGCAATTAGCAACGAATGCACCAACGCGTGGAGTAGCAATAGGATATCAACAATTACCAGATTGGGCTATTCAGGATATGGAAATTGAAGCATTACAGCAGAATGGATTCATTTTTATATGGGTGATTAATAACAAGTACGTAAGGGCATTTGAGTTGATGGCTAAATGGGGTTATGAGTTTGTTGATGATATTTCATGGGTCAAGAGAACGGTGAATAGGAGGATGGCAAAGGGTCATGGGTATTATTTACAGCATGCAAAGGAGACTTGTTTGGTGGGAAAGAAGGGAGAATTGCCACAAGGTTGCAAGTTTCCTATTGGGAGTGATGTGATTTATTCAGAGAGACGAGGGCAAAGTCAGAAACCTGAAGAGATTTATGAGTTGATTGAGCAGTTGGTGCCTGGTGGAAAGTACCTCGAGATATTTGGGCGAAAGAATAATTTGAGAGATTATTGGGTGACTATTGGCAATGAACTCTGAGGTTACTGTCAAGTGACAAGGTTGGAGCTGGGCGTGACCTTAGAGCCAGGAGGATTTGCAAAGGGTCGCTTGCTTGCGTACGAGGCGTTTCTTGTCATCCAGGGCACGGTCTAATTGTTTGATGAGGGATCGTTTAAAGGTTGGTCTGAGATCCAGGGGAGATTGCTGAGGAATGAGGGTGAGGAGTTGTAGGGTGGTGATGCGCGTATTCATGGATGGATTTGAAATGTGGTGGAGGATGAGGGTGATGAGGGATTCGGTGGATGGCAGGAGGAGAGACCAGTGAGCAGGGATAATGTGTTGCCATAATGCAAGTGCATAATCCAAAGTGGGTTGAGATTCTTGAGTTAGTGCACCAAGGAGTGGAGGGACGAGTTGTTGAATATGGCTGTCCAGTATTTGTTTGGGGTAATGGTAGAGAACGTGCACGAGGATAGTGATGATTGGTACCCGATGGTCCGCAAGGAGTGGTACAATGTGCTTCAATAGATGATGAGCAAGCTTCTGCTTGTAAAGAATGCGCTTACGAGTAGAGTCAAAAGGAGCGACAATGTGATCTTGTGCACTGATGAGGATAGTGAGAGCATGAAGCAAGTGGGGTGGATTGGAAAAGAGTTGCTGGAGAAAGGTGGTTAGCATCTCCAATGCCTCATTGTCAGCAAGGATGAGGAAGGCACGTAGTAACCAACTTGTGGAAATGACATGCTGTAGGGTGGTGGGTGGAGGAAGTGCGGCAATGTAAGCCTTGAAATGAGCATGAGTGGACTCTTGCTTGTTGATGAGGCAACTGGCAATCCTGCTCAAGTGGTCACAAGAACTCGTTGAACTGTTGAAAGACAATTGGAGGAGATCTGTGATCCAATTGGTAAAGATGGAAATGTCTGGATAAGTCTTGACATGTCTGTAGGCCAACACTGAGTAAAAGAAGAACGTGAGGTCATTGTCTTGCTTGCTGATGCTTGCCAGTGTGCAGGTTGGACTGTTGAGATCCTTTGCTTGGAACAAGTCAATCAAATCATCCACTGCTGATTGTTGAGTGGAATCGGAGGATGCAGCCATGATTTGGGAAAATGCAGTGGCCAGCACAGTTGCTTCAGAGGATGGAAGGAGTGTCTTGGATCGAGCGAGGTAGGCAGCATGGTAATTGTGAATATAAGGCAATACGAATGAGGTGAGGAGAGCGCTCGTGTCCACTGATGCCTTGAAGAGAGCATCAACAGAGTTTGACATGAGCTTACAGGCATCCATCACACCCAAAGTAGCACTGGAATCCATTGAGATGGACTGGGATAGTGTGGGAAGGACAATGTCCAAGGCATCCAAAGACAGGATAAAAGCAGGCAAATGATCCATGATGCTTGGTTGATGGATGGATGACCACAGATTGGGTACGATAACACTCGTGCAAAAGTCTGGGTGTTGAGTAGAGATGGATTTAAGAACATCTTTGAGGCTGGCGATGGAAGGATGGAGGATAAACACTTTGACCAATTGAACTGTTAATTCTTGCAATTCATTAGCAGTGTAAAAATGTCGATGCATCACCACGGTGCGTTGAATGGTCTTGCACACCATGTCAAAATAGTCTGGTTGACTCAGTGATTGAGTCAGAGTAAGGAGCATGTCTGCCTTGTTGGTAATCACTTTGGCCGAGTCAAGGAGTGCATAATACACTATCAACTTGTCTGTGGTTGATGTGACACCAGGTAACCATTCGAGCACTTGATCCACCACTCGATCACTCGAATCCACCAAAGCACGAATGACTTGAGCTTGCTTGTATTGAATCGACGGTTCATTGGTCTGATTAATGTGTTCAAGGGCATGCATCAATTGCTTGGAGAGTACATTTTCATCCCCTGAAAGCACGCTAAAGAGGTCCACAATAGCCTTTAGTGCAGCCTGTTGGATGGATTCATTGCTGTTGGTCACTGCGTCATGCTGCAACAATTTAAACACTCGCTCTGCAAACCCAGAAATGGCATGGACACCATAGGCCTGAATACACGCACTAGTCGATTCAATAATGTCCACTTTGAGCGTATTGGCATTACTCTCCAACTTTTCCACAAACAGGGGCATGGCATGAGGTGCAAACACAGCAGATGCACTCATACACTCCCTCAACAGTGCCTTCAAATCATCTGAACTCACACCAAATGCATCGTCCTTGCTGGATTTAAACGTGATTGGAAAGTAACAAAAGAGCACTTCAAACAAATCTTCAGCCTGATCTTGCAGCATTTGATGTCCCTTCAAGGCAGTTAATAAATCCCTTGCCAATTTGAATCCTAATTTCAGATTCCTTGGATCCTTTTCATTATCCATAATATTGACAAATGCAGCAACCGTGTTCTCTGCCAATGCTATAGAATCAGCCTTGTACTGCTTCAAACAGATTTCCAAGAGCGTAAAGGCAGACCATCTTGTGGATTGTGGAAATCCAGGTGTATCCAGTGTAATCAATCCACCAAACACTTCATCCACATCATCAGTGGAGCAAGGACGCGTTTCAAGCATATGGATGAGACCAGTTAGTGCTTGAGCAATACACATGCGATCACTCAATTTACCCGTCCAAAAGGTAATGAGAACAGTAATAGTGTCTGATGACATGGTAGGATAAACCTGCAAGAGACGTGGTAGCCATGCCAAGTAAGTTGTACGTAAATCAGCGTCTTGATTAGTAATCAACGGTTGGAGATCTTCCAAAAGTGTAATCAAGGGCAACTCGTCCTTCTTGATGACTAGTATGGTGTTAATTGACGCGTGGATTGTGGATGGATGCGTGATTCGAGTTGATGGAAAGCTGTTTGAGGGTCAGATGAGCGTAAATCCAGCAACCAATCAGAAATTGTTGTCATTTTTGAAATGAAAAAGAAGAATTTTGGCAAGACGGATGAGACCACACAACTTCCTGCACATCTTTTGAGTGAGTTGGGGACTGATGGTAAAAAGTATCCTAAATTCAAAAACAAGTTGGGCAAGAGGAAGCAATTACGCAAGGAAAAACGCGATTCAAAGAAACAACATCGTGCTGATTACAACAATCGACTGGTGGGTGGTGGTTCATGTACGCGTTTTAATGGTGATTAGAGCAACAAGAGATCAGTTGAGGAGCCAGAACGCGTAACCAAACGTGCCAAAGTTGTAGAGCCAGTCAAAAAGGTCAAGAGAGATGACATTTATATGCGACAGTTGGACAAGTTGGCTAAAAAGAATCCACATTTGTATGGATTATTGGAAGAGTCTGATTTAGTGGAAAAAAAGTTGAATATGGGCAAACAGGCTGAATCCAAGGAAGAGGATGAATTGAAGGAATTGGAGAGGAAATTGGGCATCAAGGACAAGAGCAAATTGCAAAAGAGTTTTGGTATGGATGGATTGGATGATTTGTTGCAAGGCATCCGAGTTGGCTCTAGAAAGCAAGTGGAGAGTGACCTGGAGAGTGACGAGAGAGACATGGAGGAGACGTTTGGCCTTGGTGGTGACAGTGAGAGCGATGAAGGTGATATAGAAGCACAGTTTGATCTTGAGAGTGGCAGCGACAGTGAAATGGGAGACATGGAAGAGACGTTTGATATCGAGAGTGGTAATGGCAGTGACGATGGAGTCATGGAAGAAACCTTTGACCTCGGTGCAGCATCAGACGCTTCCTCAGTCGCCTCTGAACCTGCAGTCCCTCCGACCACAGTCAAATACGTCCCACCCAATCTCCGCACCAAATCGGATCAGCAAGTCACAATCATGCGCAAGCTTCAAGGTCTTATCAACAGATTAAGTGAATCCAACGTAGAATCCATCGTCAATCAATTCGAAGCACTCTACCAACAATATCCTCGCAATGATGTCACTTCTACATGGACCGACATTCTCATCAATTCCATCACCTCCACTGCATTTGTCAATGACGAACTGGTCATCGTCTATGCTTGCTTAATCTCTTGCCTCTACTCCCTCATTGGAGTAGATGCAGCGGCCCATTTTGTTCAAACACTCATGGAATCCTTCCTCACCAAATACGCAACTACATCTAATGAAGAAGCCAATGAATTCAAACATTGTTCCAACATGGTCGCACTCTTGGCAGAACTTTACAACTTTGGTGTCATTTCCAACATTCTTGCATACGATTTAATCCGCATGTGGATCAACAATCTCAACGAACCAAGCGTTGAACTCTTGCTCAAATTACTCCGACTCTCTGGTCCCAAATTACGTCAAGATGATCCAACTGCACTCAAAGACATCTCCATCCTTGTCACCCAGGCCATTCCTAATTCATCCAACATGTCCATGCGCATGAAATTCATGGCAGAAACGATCACCAACCTTAAAAACAACAAGATCCGTTCACAATTTGGATCATCTGTAACTGAAGAAACTGTACTCCGTCTCAAAAAGTTCATTTCAGGATTTGCTCGCAAGAAACGTGGATATCAACCTGAACCACTAGGCGCAAGTCTTGCTGACATTCAATCCACTGGTGAAAAAGGTCGTTGGTGGCTTGTCGGTTCATCATGGGCAGGTCGATCTACACCGCCCTCTGCCACTCCTTCCACCACCAAATCAGATAACAATACTCTGCTTGAATTGGCTAAAAAGCACAACATGAACACGGACATTCGACGTGGCATCTTTATTGCATTGATGGCAAGTCAAGATTATTCTGATGCATTTGAAAACATCATCAAACTCAAATTAACCAGTGTTCAAAGTCGTGAAATCATTCGTGTCATCATCCATTGCGTATCAAATGAAAAGGTTTACAATCCCTATTACGCTCACATTGCACTCAAGCTATGTAATTTCAAGCATGATTATCGCATCACTTTCCAATATGCATTTTGGGACTTTATCAATGAACTGGATGGCCAAGTCCCACTCCACAAACTCGCCCATCTTGCTAAATTGTATGGATGGTTATTGGGTCAAGAAGGTCTCTCTATCCTCATTTTACGAACAGTCAATTTCTCATCCATTGGACAACAAACTCAATTATTCCTTCGTGTGCTGTTTGGTGCATTGTTTACGAGTGTCAAGCAACATCCTCAATTAAAGGAACAAGATGCACTTGTTTCTGTGTTTGGAAAGGCTAAACAGGTTCAAGGATTCGTTCATGGATTGTTGTTTTGTTGTCATCAGTATGTGCAAGTTGAACCATTACAAACGATGACCATTTCGATTTTGAATAAATTGAAATAGGTTTTATGGTTTTGGATAATGTTCGTGTTTGACCAATTGGAGCGCATGAGTATTGAGCATTTTACTCGTGATGAGCGTGCCTTTTTGATCATGTGTACTTGGTTGAATCTGTAATAGTTCGCATGCACGACAATAAGATTCCCAATAAACACTTGCAATTGCATCAGTTAATGTATGGTCAACCACATTTGTATAAAGTCGTTTCATGTCGATTAATTCTTGTAAGATGGTGACGAAATGCTGGAGATTTGCATCTGATACAATGAGGTCTTGTGCCACTTTGTTCATGGAATCAAAGGATTCAGAATGTTGTGGGTGGAATGGATGGGGTGACATGAGAGCTGTGTAGGCTTGGAGTGTGGATGTGCAAATGGTGGAATAGTCGAGCAGGATATCATCACACTTTTTGAGTTTTTTGAGAATGAATTTGAGTTGTTGCTCCTTGTCGTTGGTTTGAAGAATGAGGTGAATGTAGAATTGAGTGTACTGTTGAATGTAAACAAAGTGGCGACCTGGATGTTCGTAGAATGCTTTCCAAATGGTAATGAAGGTGCGAGATGTTGGTTTCGTGTTGAACATGGTTGAAATGGTGGTGAGGGCAAGTTGAGGGTCATGGAGAATGTGCTGTTGGATCCATGCGATGCGGTAGATGGCTTTGTGATGCCATTTCTTTTTGTCATTGGCGTGAATTTTAGTAAGGATGGCCAACATGTGTTGAGGGATGGTGGGATCATCTAAAAGTGGAAGGATGCGTTGGAGATGGGTTTGACACAGTGGTCCAAAGGTGCCTTGCTGTTGGTAGAGTTTGCAAAAAAGATTAATGATTTTGCAGTGAGTGTGATACTGCACATCCAATGGAATGTCGGTTTGATTCAAAAGATCAGTGTAGGTTTGGAGAACTTGATCCAAAGGCACGTTTAGTTTGTGCAAGATGCGTGCTTTCAACAATTGTTCTGACCATGAAGTGTAGGTGGATTTGGTCAGGCAGGTCAGTGCGAATCCAAGCATTGGAGGTAGCTGGATAGGCTGCGTATTATTAGGTTGCTTCCATGGTAAAGTAGCGTCATTTGCCAATAGTGCATCGTTTTGAAAGGGTTTGGAAGTGATGCGATGGATACACGTTGCAATAAACAACCATACATCTTGTACATGTACCATCTTGGACAACTTTTGCCTCTTTCTCCAGTAAACTAATTTGATGGCATAGATGCTGCATAGGAGAGCCGTCTTTTGCAATTGAACAATTTCCGCCTTTTTGTCAAGAATGGTTTCTGCATCAGTGGACAAGTGTTCATCAGCAAGTGCAAGGTTGATTCGTGCTAATTGAAACCATGCACTTGGATCAAGTGGATGTAGTGTTAAATTGGATAAAAAGTCACTTTTGACTTCTTCAAAGTCATCCAGTTCTGCATCAGCACCTGATTTGAGACGAGATTCAATGAATGAGAAGGTAATATGACCATGCAAATAGTACAAGCTGTGATAGACGGATGGAAAGGAGCCCAGTTCATTCATGTTGAGGAGTGGAAGTAATGCTGTCTTGTCTGTTAAATCCACTGTATTGTGCAAGTCCACTGGGCGTGCAAGGTATGCTTCAATCATACCCTTATTGAGTGCGAGTTTACTGTGCGTTTTCCAATCAATTGGACCAATTTTTTCATAAAAGACATCCACAGCATCCTTGACGTTGGATTTGATTGGTTCCCCACTTTTGATTTTGTGCTGAATGATGGGTTCCAGGATGAAAAAGAGTTGAGTGGAAGACTGTGCATCCAACTGAAGAATGTCATTACGATGATCAATGGGACTAGTGCCATCTTGCAATTCAATGGGGATGCCGTACAAACAGTAATAGCATTGGAATTTAGGTTCATCTGCGTCTTGAAGGCGATTTGATACTTCAATGCAAGTGAAGAGGAAGATGCCTTGATTGTAGGAACAGAGTGCCTTGTACCCAATATCCTTGTGAAGAAGGTCCATCAGAGCAAGTAAGAGTTCACTGTGTTCGTAGAGGAGACTGGTAACCTTTGTAAAGAGTGAAAAGATATTCACTGCAAATGATAAGAGTGTTTGCTTTTCACTATTCCACAAACCAACCTTGGTGCCTTCATAATTGCAAATGATGACAAGACCCACAACAGTCAGTTGAATAAGGCATTTGTAGAGTTGATCTGTAATGTGATGCTGTAGATTGGGAGTGTTGAGGAGAGTTTGTAGGATAATGTTGAGGTGTTGGAAGCGTTCACCAAAGTGCGTAAGTGTAGTGAATGGTTGACGCGTATACTGGTCAAATGTTGTGAGGTAAATCAAGGACAGATGCAATAATTCATCTCCATGATCAAGGATCTGCAGTGATTTGATCATCATTTCCAAAAAGACTAATTGTTCAGCAAGTGTGAAGCTATGCATGGTAGTATCTGTGAGGAAATGAGGAGTGAGCTTGTCCACCAATTCCTGATACTCTTGTGCTTCAAAGTGATGCAGTGCTGCCTGTAAGTCTGCTTCTATGCGTATTCTACTGTAGCGACGTTGGATGTCTTCTTGTGTGATGCACGTATCAAAAGTACAATTAGAAAGGACCAAATCACCAGTGGAAGGGTAGAGGGCAGCACACTCTTCCAAATAGTCTTGTGCATCTTGACTTGAATTGTTGATGATGGACCACTGATAACGAAGCCATGAACGACGCATCCTTTGGGAGTTGACAAGATCACTGGTTGAGGATAAGAGTTGGTCTAGCAAGAGCAAATAGCGACCAAGTAGTGGAAGGGTAAGGCTGATACACTTGGCATATCCATCACTCTTTCTTGGTTGATGTAGACCACATGCCACACTATCCACCAGCAATTCGCATATACCCAGACAAGTTTCCAAATGAATGGTGTCCATCAATGCTATCACGTCCATACCAACCACTTGAATGAAATGCAATGCACTTGATTTTAAAGTTGTACTCCAATGCAACTGCCACACATCATCAAACAATAGAACAAGCATGTTCAAATTGCAAGTGAGCACATTCAATCCATTCACCCTTTGAATAAATCCACAAACAGCCTCACTAGTGAGCAAACTTGGATCCATGCAACCAGAAACAGGATTACTATGCAACAATTCAATCAATCGATAACTCAGATTCGTCTTTTTCTCATAATTGGTGATGCTGGATGTCAATTGATTCTTGAGCATATCCATAAACGCACTTGATTCTTGCGCTATTCCTTCCATGTACCCTTGCTGCAACATATCCAAACGTTCAATCAAATCTGTAAAGGATGAAATGGAAGATTGCAGGGTTGCTTCACGTTTGTTGGGATGGATGTTGGTTTGTTGCTGATTTTCACTGCGCTCCAATACTCGTTTTGATGATCTTTGTGTCCGTAACTCTTCTTCTGGTTTACGTTTCTTCGAGTCTTCCTCTTCTGCCTCTGGAATCGATCCTGATTGTTCAAGGGGCTGTGTGAGGTCCATTTCAGCTACTTGAGCCATTTCAAAGTGAACTTTTCGACTGAATAGGGGAAAATCGTCCGTTTCAGCATTGTATGAGGTGATGAGGTCACACAGTTGTAAAAGTACAGCATCAATGGTGTTTTCTTGCAGAACGATGGTCAGTGGTGGAATGGTTTGAAGGGCAACTGTGGCGTCATTCACTTGCTGTGGTAATTGTAATAGTTCACTTGACAACAAATCATGGTACTTTGCAGGAATCACCTTGCGCATGTCCTCCAATCCATATCCCATACGCTTCAATGCTTGTGCACACAGGCGAATCGATTTCACCTGTGCTGGTCCAACCATCCCAAAGATTCCCTTGTCTTGCAGTGTCAATGCTTCCATGGCCGCTGTCACACTCAATTCCAATTTTGAATGTTGTAGGCCACATTCAGCCAATTTGATCCATACTTGAGGGCTCTTTTCATCGTACTGCAGTGCTTGAACACAAAAGTTTATGGCGTTTGTTCCTTGAACAAGTTGTGCTAAATTTGATGCAGTGCAAAAGTAAAGTTGATTTAATCTGCTCTTTTCCTCAAAAGTGTCCTATGTATGCGTCAGAAAGGGCAATATGACGCGTATACAATGTCTGATCGCGTATCTAATCCAGCATCAATAATGGTTTGCAACAAGCAGATGGCGTCTTGATCCTGTCCATTCAATCGATGTTGGAGTGCTTGATAATACAACGTAGTCAACTGATCAATCTCTTGCTTCCAGTTCTTGACGGGCTGATCAGGTACAGTGCGTTTGTCTGCATTCAAAGGCGTAAATGTGGTAAATAACATTTTTTCATGGAATTTTGGAAACAAAAAGATTTTAAAGTAATGAACGAGATGCAAGGCCATACACATCAAGTGATGGATGCACAGTTTTCCCTGGATGGCAGGGTACTTGCCACTGCATCGTTTGATCGCACAATTATCCTGTGGGATACGGTCACTTGGCAACGATTAAACACACTTGAACACAGTGGACCTGTCCAATGCATCGCCTGGCATCCACTCCACAATAATCTGTTGCTCAGTGGTGGTAATCACGTTTGTTTATGGGATTGGAAGGATGAAGAGTGCATCTTGTGCGTAGGAACGGTTCAGTATGTGGCGGGCAACACTAAATACGCAGTGGAATGGTCGCCCAATGGCGCCATCTTTCTTTATGCTGATGCTCGTGGTGGATTGTACGCTCACAGTATGGATGGAACGCTGTTGGCAGAGCACACCTTTGCAGATGGCGCAGTGTTTAGTATTAAAGCAATGGATCAGGAACGTGCCTTGGTCGCTTTTTCTGGCTGTCTCTATGTGATGAGGCTCACTGATCAACAGTTCAAAGTGGAATGGTAAGTTACTTTGTCACTGGTTAACCACATGTAGGCAAACTGACCTCCCTGGATATCTTGCTCGCATCACCATGTCAGTGGACAAACATCATGCCTTGATTGGAATAGCAGGACATCCCTACATTCAACTCTGGAACCTCATCACCATGACAAAAGTGCGCAATTATCCTAGAAACAGAAGGAATTGGACGACCTGTGCCTTTTACAACGATTATGTAGTCGCCACAGACACCAGCATGTCTCTCCATTTTAACCTCTGACCCTTTTTAGAATCCATTGTCGTGTGGGATCAATCCACGGGCAAACGAGTCAAACGGTGTCGCATCTCCTCTCGGTTCCTCAATGGTGTCCTCATTCATCCACTACAACCCAATCACCTACTCACTTTTGGCTCCACTGTTTATTTGGTCAATTTGTGCACAATCACCTTCAACCCATGCTCAAATTTCAAATTAATGTGCATGATACGCTCAAAAGACTGACCTGGAACCAACTTGAACTCATACCTCCTCAACAACTGATACAACAAATTCTTGGTTACCATCAACCCCATCTTCATTCCAGGACACCTGCGTACATGCCCACCAAATGGAAAGAAATACTGTGATTTATCTTCAAGGTACTGGTCAGGTGAGAACTCTGGCCTAGTCTCCAACTGATAATGCGTGTGATTGAGGTACATGTCTGATCCAGGTGGCAATTTCACATCACCCAATACAAGTGGTTCATCATTATGCCGTTCCAATACAGCCACAACAGGACACAATCTCAATGCTTCATGTACAACTGCATCCAAATACTCCAACTTGATCACATCATACTCGTTTGCATGATTGATTTCATCCATCAACTTGACACGCACATCCTCATGAGTCAATAGGAACTTGAGCACTGAGGTAGTAATGGACGTCACTGAATCTGACAAGGCTACAAACAACGCCATGGTCTCATTGTAAATTTCATCCGTGGTCATTCCTGCATCCTTCATAAAACTAGCATAATCATGTCCATGCTGTGCCTTTGCAATAGACTCTGTAATAACGTGCTTAAAATACTGTCGACATTTGGCCAACTGAGCTTCATCGCTCAACACCCAAGGCCATAAAAACTTTGGCAAGACAATCCGTTTACGAAATCCTTCAATGAGCATTTGCAACGCATCAAAGATTTCTTGAGGTTTAAATGACTCTGAATCATTGGAATAAAGTAATTTGGATGCTAAAATGTAGGAAGAATAATGGATGATGCGTTGAATGTCAATCGGAGTATTGGGAACAATCAGTGTATCCATGAGGTCCATAATGTCATGAATGCGGTCAAATGTGACATCATTAGTACTGAGATGACTGGATGCACTAATGAGGGCTTTACGACGCATAGACCATTCCTCGCCATACATTACAGGACTTGCTTTCGTGAAGAGGGTGGTGAGTGCATTTGCAGTTAGGTTTGTGCGTTTGGTAGTGGTACGGAGAACGTGGTCGACCATTGAGCCATCACTGACGATGTGGATTTGTCTTCCTGCGGCATTGATGGCGTAGACGGGGCCATGGAGAGTTGCCATTTTGGAAAAGTAAGTGTGTTTGGTTTTATCGGTCAGGCCATCGTAGAGAGTGCCTAGATTGAAGAGACGGTAAGGACCTGGAATGGTGGGTGGTCTGATAACACGATATACTACATAGACCAAGGCAAGAGTAAGAACTGACAAGATGATGGTGAGAATCATTGGAGGGGGGTGAAAGAAATTTGACCGAGTTCAAATGAGGCCACTCTCTTTTCAGCCATTTCGGAATATTTCTCACACAGTCCAGCCTCTCATTGATTAAATGTTTATGTATGCAAACGAGTTATGCAGCAGCTTCTGATAACCGTGTAACCTCTGATAACCGTGCTTCATCCACTGAAATGCTCTGATTGGGATTGGTCATGAGGGAATTGGAGGAACTAGTGGTGTTGGTTACATTGTCCCCTACTAATTTGGGGTTGGTAGCAGTGGAACCCTCATCCCATGACTTGCCTGAAAAGAAATCTTCACCATCAGATGCATCCCTAGAACGTTCTAATTGTGCTTCAAATTCATCATTCTCATCGCCTTCATGGAAAAGAGTAACAGAATTAAAGTTTTCAAAGGGATTGCGGTAGCCTTTGAGGGTTCCATTGTCTCGTACAGCTGTATCAAAGTCAAGAGAGAAACTCTCCGATATGGGGCGTGTTTGCATGGCATTCTTGTTGTTTTGGGATGGAACGATGGGTGGTTTGAGATTACGCAAAAGTGCCCAGTTGAGGTTCTTGAAGGCAGGATGGGATTTGCAATCAGAGGCGCCTGCGATACTGCCAAGACGTTTGGTTTCATCCTTGTGCAATAAGCGTCTAATCAAGTGTTTGCAGTCCTTTGTCAATTGTTGAGCACCAGGATGAGAGGGAAATATGATTTCACTCTTAAGGATGTTGTTGAAGGTTGCATTGCGATTAGGGCCTTTGAAGGGAGTGGTGGCAAACATCATTTCATAAATGAGGATACCAAGTGTCCACCAATCCACAGCACTGGTATGGCCGCAACCCTTGATGACTTCAGGAGCAATGTACTCTTCAGTGCCCACAAAGGAGTTGGTGCGAAGGTGTTTGGTACAGGATTTCGTATCAATGATGGGCTGTTGATTGGGACTGGTGGCTGGGAGGATGGTAGGCGCACCTGGTGCGGAGGATTGTTTGGACAAGTCAAAATCTGTCAACATGATGTGCCCAGATTGATGCAGTAAAATGTTTTCTGGTTTCAAATCACGGTAAATAAAGCCATTCAAATGAAGGTACTCCAAGGCACAAATGACTTCAGCAGCGTAGAATTTACAATCTTCTTCTTTAAGGATCTTTCCAGGGAGGTTCTGAAGTGCTCTAAAGAATTCTCCACCCATACAGTATTCCATGCACAAGTACAAGTGATCTTCACTTTGAAAAGAGTGGTAAAGGGTGACAATAAAGGGATGATTGGAGGAAGCAAGGATTTCCTAAAGAGAATGTCAGTACAGATGGGGATAAAGGGGGATTTGCCTGCTCAGCCAAGGCACGCTTGATCTTGTTACGCTTGATCATTTCACGCTTGGAGAGTACTTTCATGGCATACAACTTGTCTGTTTCCTTTCTTCTTACCAAGTAAACTCGACCAACATCACCCTTACCCAACATTTTCATCTTGATAAAGTCAGAAGGGCCAACAGAAATGCTCTTGACACGAATGGAGTTACTGGAATACTGTCTTTTAGGTACAGGATGGGATAATCGATTGGGTTCAGGTGAAATGGGGGCACCAAGTGAACCATTGGAGGAGGAAGAGGAAAAGAATCGTCCACCAAAACTAGCCTTGCGAGGAATGCCAAATGGACCCAGTCGAGGTGATCGAGGAGGCGTAGGTTCTGCTGGGGATGACAAGGCAGCTGCTTTGGTAAAATGTTCAGACTTTGCCTTGCGTAACGTTTGCTTTAGTTTGATGGGAAGAAGCGTGCTTGCTCTCTTTCTACCCTCTTGTGGTTCCAATTTAAGCTCTGGAATTTCTCCTTCAGGAAGAGAACTGATGGATGTGGTTGGTTTGGCAGGGTCCACCAACACTTGTGGCACCGTGAGCTCTGAATCTTGAGGAAGGGAGTTTGTTGGGGTGACGGTCAAGGATATGGTGGAATCACGGGAATTAGTAAAGATGAAGGACTTTGATCTCTTGTTCAATTTGAAGAATGAGCGTACACGTGTCATAGTTTTGCTGGAATTAGTGCTGATTGGGGCTAAGGGCGGTGGTGTGGGTACATTTCCACCAGATGAGAAGTGAATGGGAGTGGTATCACTCCGTTTGCGTGCTGGTGGTTGTGGAAGACGCCAGACTTCATCGCTCTTTGATGAGAGTGATGATGGTGGTGGCGTGGCAAGGGTCGAATCAGACATTGAGTGAGTGGGACTGGAAGAAATTTTC
>QZWU01000198.1:0-14931 GCA_004114255.1 Acaulopage tetraceros
GAATCAATTCCACTACCATGACGGTTACTTTGTGGGGCATGTTGTCAGAAGGAATACTGGACCTGTCTTGTACATGGAATGTCATGCCAGTCACGCCTTGTTGAGCAACTGCAACTGCACTGTATTCTTCCGTCGTTGTGCCTGGTTGATCAGCCATCATGTCTATATCATATAGGCCAGGTCGAATGGATTCTAATCGTTCACCTCGTTCCAGTACAGCAGCAATGTTGCTCGACATGATTTCCTCAACTTCATCTACAGCAGCGGATATTGTTACTGATCGCCTGGCTGTTGTAGCTCGTTTCATTGGCTTGAACAGTGCAGGGGGTCGATAAATACCAATCTTCCAGGCATCATCAAACACAGGTGCATCACCACCAAGAGCAGGCTGTGCTGTGGAAAGAGAAAGATTAACCTTGTGCCAAGGCTCATCTGTGTGTTGTTGAATCTCTGCTTGGTAATGCAATTCCAATTTGCGAGTTTCTGAATTCACACGTATATCGTACCTTGGTGCCCAACTGGCATTCTTGATTACATAGCTAATGTACACCACAAAATCGTCTTGTTTGACTTGTGTGGCTTCCAACAACACAGTGACTTTGGTGGACACGATCACTTGCTGAGCTGGCTTCACACCTTGCATGCTGATACGATGGTACTCTGCATTCAGTGCATCAACTTGCTTTTCGATTTCCATTAGCTTGATAGCAATGTCCCTGCCTTCTTTGCGCTGGTAATTCCAATACAAATCAAAATGCTCAATGGCATCATCTTGAAACACTGATTTCCTTGCTTCAAATCCTGTCAATGTGCCACCAAATGCTTCAAAAAGCTGCCTATCTTCCCCAAGTAAATCCCTCTCTTTCCACAAAGTCGCACGTTCTTCCACAATGGATTTGAGGCGTTCTGCTCGCACAGCTTCTTCCTTGACATCCACAACACCTTCATCATCCCTCGTCTTTGTAACAGTGCGGTACGATACATCCAACACTGCTAATCCATCCTCCACCTCCACGCGAATAGACTCGCTTTCACACTCACTGGATATTCCTTCAACCACCAATTCAATCTGATCTTCCACTCTTGGTAAACGAACCTGCCTCGTCACCTGTGCACGATCCGAGTACACTGTCACCCCCACAATCGGGGCTTGATCAGCCTCCATTCTCACAGGAACAACATTTTGTATGGATTTGGACATTTTTTGGCGAAAAACATCTTTTCCCACCAAAATTGACAAATGACGACTGCCAACGATGCCCTCGTTGGCTTCTTCAAACTCGTCCTCAACATCTTTTTCAGGGAAATTCGTACGCGCAATTTACACTATGTCCCCTCAGAAGGCCCAATCATATTTGTCGTTGCTCCTCACGCTAATCAATTCGTTGATCCTTTGATGGTCATGACAGCCGTTAATCGTAAGATTGGGTTTCTTGCAGCTGCTAAAACCATGAAACGCAAGTACATTGGTGCCATTGCTCGTGTTGCTAATTCCATTCCTGTTGCAAGAGCACAAGATTTGGCAAAACCAGGAAAAGGACGTATTTTCCTTGCTAACCGTTATGCTGAGCCCACAAGCATCAGTGGTGCAGGTACCAAATTCACAGAAGAATTACAGGTAGGATGGTCCATTGCACTACCAAGGAACGTGGGTTCTGGTCAAGTGGTGGAAATCTTGTCGGATACAGAATTGATTATTGCAAAGGAATTCAAAGACTTGGAAGCCTTGGAAATGCTGACTCATTCAGAAGGAACATCTTTCAAATGCGTACCACACTTGGATCAAAGCGCTGTTTACGAAACAGTGCATCAAAGGTTGAATGAAGGTGGTTGCATTGGCATTTTCCCTGAAGGTGGTTCTCATGACAGAGCAGAGATGCTGCCATTAAAGGCTGGTGTGACCATTATGGCGTTAGGGGCAATGGCTGCCAATCCAGATTTGGATCTCAAGATCATACCTTGTGGCTTGAACTACTTTCATCCTCACAAATTCAGATCAAGGGCAGTAGTGGAATTTGGTCAACCCATATCCATTGATCGAACTCTTGTAGATAAATTCGCCAAGGGTGGGTTGGATAAGAGAGAAGCGTGTGGCAAGTTGCTGGATACGATCTACAACAAATTGAAGGAAGTCACCATCAACACTCCTGATTATGAGACTTTGATGCTGTTGCAAGCTGCAAGACGCTTGTACAAATGGCCTGAAACCCCTGGGAAAAAGCCACGCAAGTTGGATGCAACTCGTTCACTCAAATTGACCAGGAGGTTGGTGGAAGGATACATGCATTATGCTGAGGATCCACGGGTGAAGGACCTGAGTGAACGGGTGTTGGAATACAATGACATGCTCAAAACCTTTGGATTACATGATCATCAAGTGGAAAAGACGGAAATTAGCAAAGCACGTGCTGCCCTGTTGTTGGTGCATCGTGTCTTGTGGTTGGTGTTGATGGCTTCCATTGCACTCCCAGGTACTGTATTGAATGCTCCAGTATTCATTATGGCACGTTACATTAGTCAACTCAAGGCAAAGCAAGCATTGGCAGAATCCACTGTCAAAATCAAGGGAAGAGATGTCTTGGCCACATGGAAAGTAATGGTAACTGCAGTTGTGGTGCCCACCATGTACTGGATCTATGTGATTCTTGTGTATATTTATGCAAGACGTCATGGTTGGTCACTCTTTAATCGCATTACCATGCCACTGCTCACTTGGGTGGCCATGCCTGCCATCAGTATGATTGCTTTGACTTTTGGTGAACGTGGTATGGACATTTACAAGAGCATTCGTCCCTTGTGGTTACGCCTCTTTCCCAGTGCAGGAACGCATATTCGCACACTCCGTGAGGTTCGAGAAGAATTGGCCACCGATATTACGGATTTAATTAACGAATATGGTGCTGAATTGTATCCTGATTGGAGTGCCAGGCTGTTTAGGAATGTTGGTGAGGGTGAGGATCATAGTGGATACACAAGTTCTGTTTCTGGCACAGCTACACCTTCCATCATCAACTTTCGTGGATGGATCAAATCTCCCATTGAATTGTTGGATACATCTTCAACATTTAGTTGGGAGGCCATTGATGACAAGGATGATGATGATGATGTTTTCTTTTTCAGAGCGGGTGGTGGAGAAGAGTCTGATGGAGAACGTGGTCGTGGCAAACGCGTTACTGGCAGAAGTAGGACCAACAGTGCTGGGGATCGTGCTTCAAGTACAGGAAGATTTGGTGATTCCCTCACTGTTCCAGGAACAAGGAGAGCTACTTCACCCAATGCTCGTAAGGATAGATAAACAAAAGGAACTTGACTCATTTTGTAAACAAGGAAAAACTTTTTCACTTCATGTTTTCCACAATCAACAATCTCATTTTTGGATCAGCACACTCTTCTTCCCCTGTTGAAATTAGCAGTGGTCAATTCTTTATTACCAATGAGTTGAGGATCAAGCAGTTGGTGCAAGTGCGATTAATCAGTCGAGTCACGTTGTTTAGATTCAAAGACGCAGCAGCCTTGATCCAAGCCACCAGTGTGCCCTTTCAGCATCACCTCATCATCACTCGTGTGTTTGAAGAAGGCGAAAAGCAATTGATCAATCAAGATGATGATCAAGACACGCTTGAATTCACCTTTCTTATCGATTGGGCCATGCAATTTCATTTCAACGCGTCTGCTAGTCCACCCAGTTTCACATGGATAGATCCACTTCAACCCAATCAAAATTTCACTTTTGTGGCATCTGATGACATTACAACCCATGTGGCCCAGACCTTTGAACGTGCTATTTTGGAATGCATCTTTGAACGCAAATATCAAAAGTCTCGTGATTTGGCCACAGAATCCGATTTGGAAGCCTTCAAATCCATCAAGAAACAAGATCCAATCATTCAAAAGCTCGCTGCACAAATCAAAGTACCTGTGCAAATCAAATTCACGGAGAATTTAATCAAATTGACCTGTGAACTCCACATGTTCAACAAAGACACTGGAGTCTATCATTGCATGGATAAAGAAGCCTCTGTGTCCATCAATCGTGAGATGGATTTTGTGTATTGGTTGGTGGTAGGCAATGATGAACGAATTTGGGTTCAAGATTTGTTGCAGGAAGGAATGAATGCTTCCTACACAATGGAACAGCTCATGTTTTCATGGTGCAGTATTTCCAAAGATGAAGGTGTATTGTCCTTGGTTCTCAAGTTTCATGATGCTGCCACCTTGCTGAACTTTGGTCGTACAATTGCTCATTGTTTTTACGAAGCAGCCAATCGTGTGGCATCCAACAAAGTCAAGCAAGAAGACTTGGATTACTTGGCACGTGCTTATCAAGAGGATTCTGAGATGGGTGATTCTGAGGAAGAAGAAGAAGAAGAAGAAGGTTACAGTACAGAAGAGGAGGAGGAATCAACCGACATGGAAGGAGATGAAGATGTCATTGTAAATGCACCAAATGAGACCAACAGTCATTTGGCAGTTGGATACAAGTCCGATCGTACCTTTGTGGTGCGCAACAACAAAATTGGTGTGTTTTCATATGGTGAAGATGGTGAACATTTGCACTTTGGTGCCAATATCAAGAATCTATCCACCCTCAAAGGTCAAGAACTTACACCTGACAAGATTATGTTACAACAACAGGATGCCACCATGCTCATGTTGGATAAAAAGCGTGATGACAGCACTGTCTTCAAGATGGATGTGGAACGTGGGCAAGTTGTGGAAGAGTGGAAGGTACATGATCACATTCCAGTAACTGGTTTTGCACCTGTATCCAAATACGCTCCTCTTACCAACGAATCCACATTGGTTGGACTTTCTCGCAATTCACTTTTCTTGGTGGACCCTCGATTGAGTGGCAACAAGTTTGTGGAAGCTCAAAGCAAAATGTACGCTACCAAGAATGATTTTACTTGTGCTACTACCACCAAACAAGGTTTCATTGCTGTGGGTAATGCCAAAGGAGAAATTCGTCTGTTTGATCGCCTTGGTATCAATGCTAAAGCCATACTACCTGCATTAGGCGACCCCGTCTTGGGCATTGATGTCTCTGCAGATGGCAAATGGCTTATTGCAACTTGCAAAACGTATCTTTTATTAGTGGACTGTACTCGTGAGTACAAGGGGGAAAAGACCACAGGCTTCTTGCGTGGGTTTTCCAAGGATGATAAGCCCATGCCACGTCGCCTTCAACTCAAACCAGAGCACGTTGCCTACATCAATGAGCCTGTTGCCTTCACTCCTGCTCGTTTCAATGCAGGTGTAGATGAACTTGAACGCACCATCATCACTAGCACTGGTCCTTATGTCATCACTTGGAGCTTTAGACGTGTCAAACAGGGTAAATTGAGTGATTATCAAATCCGCAAGTATCCTGATGTGGTGGTTGCTGATAACTTTAAATTTGGTCAAGATCGCAACATCATTGTCACCCTTCCTCACCAAGTCACCATGGTTGGTAAGGCATCTCTCAAGGCCCCCAAGAAGGTGTTTGGGTAGGATTTGTCAGCCAAGGGAAAGGATAAACGTCGATTCGATGAGCTGTCACACCTTTTTTCTCTCACACACCATTTAATCCTTTGAAAAATGTCCACGATTGTCTCCAACTCTGATAAACTCGAATGGCGTTGTGTCAACACCATCCGTACCTTGGCCATCGATATGGTCCAAAAGGCCAACAGTGGACATCCAGGCACGTCATCCTACTTTTAATGTCCCCTCATCCAATTCTTCTAGGTGCTCCTTTGGGTTGTGCTCCTATGGCTCACGTGCTCTTTACAAAGTTCCTCAATTGCAATCCTGAAAACTCTCATTGGTTCAATCGCGATCGTTTCATCCTTTCCAATGGACACGCTTGTGCTTTGCAATACGTGCTTTTACACCTTTTGGGCTACAAAGTGTCTATTGATGACCTCCAGAACTTTCGCCAATTAGACAGCATTACCCCTGGTCATCCTGAATCCCACGATACCGATGGCATTGAAGTGACCACTGGTCCACTTGGTCAAGGTATTGCCAATGCAGTTGGTTTGGCTATTGCTCAGGCTAATTTCGCAGCCACATACAACAAACCAGGTCACAACATCAGCACTAATGACACATATTGTATTACAGGTGATGGTTGCTTGCAAGAAGGTGTTGCTTTGGAAGCCATCTCCCTTGCAGGTCATTTACAATTGGGTAAATTGACTGTGTTGTATGATGACAACAAGATCACGATCGATGGTTCCACTGATATCTCCTTTACTGAAAACGTTGAAGACAAGTTTGTGGCATGCGGATGGCATGTTCAGCATGTGGATGATGGTGACCATGATTTGGAAGCCATTGCCAAGGCCATTGAAGCAGCAAAAGCAGTAACCGATAAGCCAAGTTTAATCAAGATCCGCACCACCATTGGGTTTTCTAGCCCAAAAGCTGGCACTGAAAAGGCTCATGGTTCTCCATTGGGTGATGCTGGTGTGATGGAAGTCAAAAGCAAACTTGGATTTGATCCTCAAGTCAAGTTCCATGTACCAGAAGAAGTCCTACAAGCATTTGCACAAGTTCGTGCTGCAGGTGCCAAGAGAGAACAAGAATGGAATGAAGCTCTGTCCACCTATGAAAAGGCTTTCCCTGAATTGGCTGCTGAATTGAAGAGACGCATTGCAGGTGAATTACCTCAAGGCTGGAAGGATTTGTTGCCAGTCTACACTGCTCAAGATCCAGCACTCGCCACTCGCAAACTATCTGAGCATGTGTTGAATAAGATTGCACCAGCCTTGACAGAATTGGTTGGTGGTTCTGCTGATTTAGCTGAAAGTAATTTGACTCGTTGGAAGACTGCTGAAGATTTTCAACCCGACTCCACTGGTATTGGTAAGTACTCTGGTCGTTATATTCGTTTTGGTGTGCGTGAACATGGTATGTTTGCCATTTGCAATGGTATTTCAGCATATGGTGGTTTCATTCCTTTTGCCTCCACCTTCCTTAACTTTATTTCCTATGGAGTGGGTGCTGTTCGCCTTGCAGCTCTCTCTCGCCTTCGTACCATCTACATCATGACGCACGACAGTATTGGTTTGGGTGAAGATGGTCCAACTCATCAGCCTATTGAAACGCTTGTTGGTTTAAGGGCCATGCCCAATGTTGTTGTTTGGCGTCCTGCTGATGGCAATGAAGTGTCTGCAGCATACATCAGTGCCCTTGAAGACAGTACCCATGCCCATGTACTTGCCTTGACCCGCCAAAACCTTCCACAGCTCCCTGGTTCCACCATTGAAAACGCTCTTCTTGGTGGATATGTTGTACAAGATTGTGAAGGAGCTGCTCAAGCCATCCTCGTGGCGACTGGTTCTGAAGTCTCCCTCAGCATTGAAGCAGCTAACCTTGCTCAAGAACAATTTGGATTGAAGGTACGTGTGGTCTCTTTACCTTCATGGGAGGTGTTTGAAAGGCAGTCTGCCGAACACAAACGTCAAGTCTTCCCCCTTGGTGTGCCTGTGTTGAGTGTGGAAGCCCTCAGTACTGTGGGATGGGAGCGTTATGCTCATGCTAACGTGGGTATGCACTCATTTGGAAAGTCGGCACCTGCTCCCAAGATCTTTGAATTCTTTGGTTTCACCAAGACTGCAATTGCTGAAAAGGTTAGCAAGTTGGTGAGTTGGTATTCAGAGCGTCCAGTTGCAGATTTGATTGAAAAGCCTTTTTAAATGAAAAATGTGGGGCTGGGTTCTGATGATTGCGCAAAAGACGCACTCGCATTTTTCTGAGATTTTTTGCTTCTCCACTTTGCTCAAATGTCCCATAGCCCAGCATTCTTGTCACCCACATTGCGTGCCCGATCGAGCTCGTACAAGGACAGCAACGCATCTCGCACTTACTTTAGTGATGACCAATCATCCAACTCCTCCATCACTGCTACATCTCCTAGACCATCATCAGCCACACCTGCTACCCCATCATCATCATCAACTTTTGCTAATCACTTTAAACAATTCTTACGCTCTTCTCTTGCGCTCTCACTACCCTTCAACAAGGCTGAATGCTCATCTAATTGTACCCTCCCTCCAAGTGGTCGTGATTACGTTGATTGTATGGATGCACTGCATTCCCTCATACAAACTGTTTTAAAGAAACACATCTTTACAGAATTAAAGAAGAAGCCTACAAAATGCCTGGATGTGGGTACAGGTACAGGTGTGTGGCTACTGGTAAGCTTGCCCCTCCTCCAACCCCACCCTAATTAATTCTGTCTAGGAAGCTGCAAGTGTCTACCCATACTGTGAGTTCCATGGGGTCGATAAAGTACGACTCCATCCAACCACCATTGTACCAAGGAATGTGAATTTCCATCAATTGGACGTGATTACAGAGAAGCATGTCAAACCATCCATTCTACATGATACATTTGACTTGGTGCACCAACGCTGTGTGCTACCATGCCTTCCATTTAATGAAATCCAAGTTCACCTCGTTACGTTGCTCAGATTAACATCCAATCAAGGTTGTGCAGAACTCATTGAAACTAGTTTTATGCATCAAAACACAGGTCCTGCAGGTGAGCAAGTGAATGCATGGATCAAGGAGATTGCCATGCTTCAAGGTGTGGATTTAAGCCTATTGGAAGATGGAAGCCATCTTGCTCGCATGCTGATTGACACAGGATTCGATAAGGTTGAACATGCTGAAGTATTCGTGCCGACAGGATCCTTGCCATACGAAAAAGACACTGCTGAAGGGAGGATTGGGCTAATGAGTATGGAATATTATGAGAACATGCTATTGGCGTTATGGGAACCATGGATCAAGGGGTTTGGGATAGAAAAGGATGAGTTGGAAAAGATTTTGCTCAAATGGAGGGATGAAACAAGCAAAATGCCTTGTATGTGGAAGGTGAATGTGTGGAGTTGCAAGAGGAAATAATTATTATACTACCATTTGTGCATATTATTATAATCCGGTAACCTCTTCTGTAGAGGGGAATGTGACTTGAAAGGTATAGCCAACTGAGGCCTCCTGACCCTTGTCCACCACCAGCACCCATTCCAACACATTCTTATCTGTCCACAATTTTGGTTCTTTAGGGCCAGTCACCACAATCTTTTTACGAGGGATTTGGCCTGGTTTTTTGTTTACTTTTTGGTAGTGAGAAGGCTCAATCAACTCCACTTTGAGCCGATCCACTTCACTTGTAGGCACTTGATCCAATAGTTGAATGAGGATGAGGGTACCACGCCCATTACGGACTTTGATGCCTTGATGCACTTTGACAGTATTGGTTCGTGTGAGGATACCTTGAGTCACACGATGCTTTGAACGCGGTGGGTAAGTGATACGAATAGAAGAATCCACACCCAATGAACACTCAAATTCCTCAAGAGGACTGACGTCTTTTAAAGTGGATTGGGCCACAAATGAACCATCCAAGTAAATATTCACAGGACCTGCAATAAAGGCATAGTCTGAGGTATTCTTGACCTTTGCTTTGAGAAAAGCGTGAGCTGAAAGTCGTGCAAGTGCAACATAGTGGAATTCAGGAATGAGGTGAAGGATAGCTACAGTTACTCGATGTGGCGCATTGTCAGAGGGAATGGTGGATTTGGTTTGAACATTAAAAGTCATGCCAGTGATGCCTTGCTCTGCTTCAGTGAGGTTCAAGTCCATTGGTCTTTCATCATCATCACCGTGGTCACTGTCTTCATGGGCAAAGGTGGGTTCAGAAGGGATTTCCTCTCGTCTACTACCAAGCATGCGTAAACGTGTTCTGTTGACAGTGGTAGCTGATGTGGCCAATGGACGACTGGTCTTGACGAGCTCATCAATCGTCTCATTGGCATTGGTGAATTGAAAGTTTTGCATGGGAACCATGTTGGATTGCACCTTATTGAACTGATACATTTGCATTTGCTGGGGTTGGCGGAGTGTGAGTTTCCAAGGCTTCTCAAAGGCTGGTGCAGTACCTCCAAGGAAGGGCTTTGCTGTAGAAAGTGCAATATTCACCTTGTTCCATGATTCTTTGGTATGTTGACGAATCTCTGCATGATAATCCACTTGCATGCGATTTGCTTCAGAATCCACACGGATATCGTAATGAGGTGACCAAGAGGCATGATCCACCACATAAGACAAGTCTAGTTGAGAAGTGGAACGGTTAGCTTTGGCTAAAACTGCGTGTTCACACTCTACAAGTATGGTAATTTGTACATAAAATCCATCTTGATCAGCAGAAACGGCACCTCTGGCCACCAACTTGTGCTTTTCATGCTTTAATTGGTCCACTTGTTCCTCCAATCCAAGTCTGCTTGTACCAATTTCACGGAGTTTCTTACTCTGGTATTCATAGAATTCAAGAAAGGTGTCTGCTGCTCCATCGTTCAAGGCGGTATTGGCTGCTTTATCAGCGCCAAATGATGCACCAAACTCCTCAATAAAGGCGGTTTCTTGGTCCAAAGCATCTAGTTGACGTGCCAAAGCATCCAAAGACGCATTGACTTCCTTTAAACGAGCAGAGTGTTGTTCTTGGTGAGGAATGGAGGACTGAGTGACCTGCTTGTGCGATACATCCAACACTGTGATCCCTGCATCACCCACCTGTACTCTGATGGAGTCTGTCTGACAAGCATCTGAAATATTGGCAATCACAATCTGAATCAAGGATTGAGTGGAATTGTCGTGTGTAATCACCAATTCCCTTGTGACTTGAGCACGATCTGTGTACACCACTACTTTGGAGATGGGGATATCAACTGATGCATCATAACGATAATTGATAATGTTGGAGGTGGTGGTGGTGAGGTGTGTGATGGAACTTGGTGCATACATTGAAAGAGATTTTCTCATGACTTTGTCCAGACGAACTTCCCTCAATGCACGACCCTCAAGACGACCTGCTGTGAAGGCAGTGCAATCAGTGGACAAAGTCGCACTGACACCTGCTGCGATTATGGAAAAGAAGCGGTCCATTACTCGACCAACCAAATCAATCAGTACAAATTGTGCAAAATGACCACTATATGCGTGTAGAAAACATCATTACCACCCCACAAGTGACTCAAGTATACTATTCAATGCGCATATAGCCTGATATAATTTAGCTTGTGGTGAACAAGGACGTACTAGCTACATTTGACCTCCTCAACTCGCAGTTGGATGATTTTGTGGACACTGCACGCGTACATGCATACCAACAATCTCCGTTTCATCCCTTATAGGCTGAATTGAAGGACAAGAAGCGCGTATTCACAGCACCAGTCACCAAGGGTCGCATGGATTATTTGGGGGATGTGACTCGATTCATGCAACTCATCACACAGCCTTCCACCTACACTAAATGGAATGCAGCCATGGACAATTTGAACACATTCAAGTGCCTCCAAGTTGAAGCCAAGCACCACACTCTTTTACTTGACTTGAAGCAAGGTTTACCTCACATTATCCTCACTACACCCACCACACTCACTCTGGTGGATACTTTATTCAATAAGGAGACTGTGGGCCATGCAGATAAAACGTATTAGCATTATAACTGAATCCTTTGAAGAGATGGTCATTCGATGGACTAACTGGACTGGCCAATGGTGTCTCTGGAATGGGTGGCATGTTGGTGAAGCAGGCATCAAAATTACTCACATCATCATCAGCCGTCATGATGGGTACAAATGGTGGTGTTACTTGCTTTTTGTACAATTTGTCCCAGTCAATCTTTCTAAAGAATCCATGGTTCTTGATGGACTGAGCACCCTTTGAACCACTTCCCAATCGACTAGCAGGGTGTTTACGCAACAATCGATTGATCAAATCCTTGGCATCAGGAGAGAGGTAAGATGGCAACTTGACTCGTTTGTGTAAAATGGCATCCATAATTCCTTTACGGTTACTGGCTCGGAAGGGAGGAGCGCCTGTCAACATGTCATAAAGGATAATACCAAGTGACCACCAGTCCACAGACTTATCATAGCGAACGTGCTCCATCACCACTTCTGGTGCCATATACTCTACTGTGCCACAGATGGTACTTGCCATGCCATCATCCTCTTCACGCTTATTGGAATCCAAAGGAACCTTGGAAAGTCCAAAGTCTGTTAGTACCACATGTCCATTTCTGTCCAATAACACATTCTCTGGCTTCAAATCCCTATAAATGATACCAAGGGAATGAAGGTGCTCCAATGCAAGCACCAACTCTGCTGCAATGAACCTTGTCCAATCCTCGTCCAACATGCGCTCTCTTGCCATGTGTGTAAATAATTCACCTCCACCAACGTACTCTAATACCAAATATAGCTTGCGTGCTGTTTGGAAAGCATAAAATAATTTCACAATAAAGGGATGCTGCACGTCTTGAAGAATGGTGCGTTCTGCACGCGTGTGTTCCGTGTACTTGCAATGCACAATGATGGATGCCTTCTTCAAAGTCTTCATGGCAAACAATCGACCCGTGGAGATTTCTTGTACCAAGAATACTTTGCCATAACTCCCTGTGCCAATAACCTTGATAAAATGAAAGTGTTGAGGTGTTTTACGCGTATTCATCACAGCGGAGGGAGGTGAATTGGGAGGCAGTGGTGCAGAGTAATCACCAACTACGAATTCCTGAACAATACGCGTGTTGGGATCGAGGGCTTCTCGTTCTTGTTCATCATAAATTGCTGATTCAAGCGTGTAGGGATGATCATCGCGATCTTGAAGCGGGATACTGGTTTGCATGGTGCTGGACATGATTCCATGGAGTGACGAGTGTCCATCAGAAGTGGGCAGATCATCAAATTCAAAGAAATCCATCTTGCAAAAAAAAGTGATGGCAAAGACAAAGCAATCAATCAAAGAATCAAGCAACCTGCCCTCAGCTGTTCAAGTGGAAACTCCTGCACCAGCCAACATCACCACAGGCCAGTTGGATGAAGGATAGTGTCAATGGAGGCCCAACATCCTGGGAATTGTTGATCCAATACCTCACAATCAATTACGCACGTTTGCACACTTCTACCCTCACCAGAGATCAAATGTGTGAGCAGGTACTATCACAACTGCAAAAGGCCAACATTACACACGGAGCCTCATGCTCCATCCTCCTTAGAGTAGTACGTTTGGAGACTACCTATTTGAAAGCGCGTGAATGGTATGCGTCCAACATCAAGGCAGCGTTTGATGAAGAACAAGCAAGCAAAACTATTAAAAAGCAGCTAGTGGAGTTATGCAAAGGGTGGGATGAGGTGGATCCCATCATGAAGGATTATATTCAGCCTCACTTTGACACCAACCAGTGGGGAAAAGCGTGCAAGTGAATGGGAGGAGGCTTCATTTGTAAAACACATCAAAATGGAAGAGCTAACCTTGGATATGGTGCAGTGCATGGAACAGCGCATCTGCAAATTGGAACAAGTGGTGACACACTATATACAAAACAACAAGACTGAAGACAAACTGGAAGAGAGCAAGGTCAAATTAAGGGTAATTGAAGCACGTGTTGAGCTGATAAAATCCTGCAAGGAACTTGGTATGTCTCGAGAGGAAGTTCTTGGGCAGTTGGAGGCATTGGATAAACAATTTCAAGGTGGTCAAGTTGTGCAATGCTGTCCAAAATACATGTTCTCACGATCAAAGTTGCTGTGGCTACGATTGCGACAAGGACGCCATACCCCAGGTCCAATTGCACTTGATCACCTTCAAAAGTACACGATTGGACTACAGGAAACATTCCCATTTGCACAATCACACACAATTCAACAATTACGCTCAAGTGATGACAAAAAAGCTAAATCTTTACTTGATGGGTTAGTTACAACGCGTTGGGAGCCCGAAACGCCCGTTAAACAGGTTCAGTATGCTCTTCTAGTGGCTAGAAATGCATCCAAGTCATTTGGAGAGGGGGTGGAGAGTAAAGCGCGTGCACTATTTCTTCAATCACAATGGCTGACCATGGCACAAGCCTCTGGTATTCTGTACGCGTGGACCATTGATCGATTACTTAATACTACGCTCTCCTTGGCACATGACGTACAATATTGGGAATCCTTGGAACGGAGCAAGTTGCACGCTATGCATTACTTTGTGCAAACTCTTCCATTGCGCCTACTTGAGTCTCGATCTCTTGGATCTCTTGCAAATCTAGCACAAAGGATGCAAGAGGAAGCAGTACAGCACAAGGATAAATGTTTGGAAGCAAGGGAGAAATCTGCAGAGTGTCTTGGTCATTTAACTCAAGTTGCAGAGTCCATCCTTCTCAAGTTGGATACATCTGGTGATTTGATGGGATTAGACGCGTTGGTGAGTGATTTTTCACTTGCATTGTTGGCTACCATAAACCACAAGACATCACCAACAACAAGAGCAAATTTGCAAAGTATTGTTGCCAATTTGGAGGGTATCTCTGGTCAGTTGCAAACCAATCAACTCTTTCAGGAAACTCATGCGCATTCACGTCCAAACATACTCGTTCGTTACTGGTTTGGATTACTTGTGGGAACTCTGTTCATTTCCAGTGTCACTACAGGCATTTACAATAGTCGGCAAGCAATTTACAATTTTGCAATGGAGGCACAAGGGACACTAATGGACTTTATACAAGATTGGATCATTGTTCCAATGCAAGGCATGTACGAGACCATCCGCCATGAAGAAAAGAGACTTTCCATCATTGGAGAACATGCACTGGAAGCAGACACTGCCAGTTTGGAGAGAATGGTGGTGGCATTTGCTCAAGACTATGAAAAGAGTACATTGACACCAGAACAGCTGAAATTACTGCAAGAACGAGCAAGAGAAGGTGATATTTCCATCGTGTTGCAGGCCTATGAGAATGAAATCAAGAATCCTATCCATAATGCTGTACGTGGTTCACTATTGAGAACTGTGCTCATTCAAGTTCAAAAGATCAAAGTGGATGTGGATTTGGTCATGTCTACTTTTACCAAGTAGGCACACGATTAGCCACCATGTGAGTAGAGTGCATAGCGC
>QZWU01000199.1:0-14874 GCA_004114255.1 Acaulopage tetraceros
CATAGTTGCAGAGAAAGATAAGCAAGATGGGGGTACACGTCTGGAACAATCTTGTGAGATAAGGAATCTGAATGGTGTGTGATTGGTGCAGGTCAATAGTGCAAGACGGAACTTTTCAGATGGAACTTTCTGGAAATCATTTAAATATTACACCACCCTACCACCCCACTAGAAAACTTTTCAAGTGATTTTAACAGGCGTGTGCAGGCCTTTTATTAAGTGAAACCAATCCCAAGTCAACCAATACTCAAACATCAATCACTAAATCCACCAAATCTGCAAAAATGATACTCTTGGTGGCTGCAGCAATGGTTTGGAGCGTGTTCCACTTTTCCACATTTGGTAATTCATGCATCAACGCGTCTCTCTGGTCTTTATCATCCAACACTTCATCAGCCATGGTCAACTTACCAATTAATTTCTTCAATCCCTTGATATATCCAACTGCATCACCATTCTTTATAGTATGCTTGAGAATCTTTTCTTTCAATTCTTTCTTGACCTTAGTTTGTTTCTTCTTAAACTTGTTTTCCAATTTGGTCCAAGCATCAGCAGCAGAGGTACAGGGGCGAATGATATACTAATGGGCTTGAGATACTATATCCACCAAATAGGCAAATGCCTTATCCTTCTTGGCTGCAAATTCTGCAATTTCATCAGAAGTTGGGGTGGCAGGCAACTTGGCAGATCCTACCACATGCTCCTATATGCCCTTTTTCACAGTACTGCTTGGCCATCCATGTATATAAGTTATAGTTGACTTCATCCAAAATAGAAATCTTTTCTTAAGTAGACATTGTTGAGGAGTTAAGAGTAGTATCAAAGGTAGTTATGATTTCTGAGTGAGGATAAGGATGGTTATTAACTTGGTGTTGGTGGAGCTAAGACTCTTAATCTGTTCAAGTATTGGTTGACTTGAGATTAGTTTTACTTGATGAAAGACTTGCACACACCTGTTAAAATCACTTTTAGTACAATATTACCTGCATATGCCTATTAAAATCACTTGAAAAGTTTTCTGGTGGGGTAGTGGGGTGGTGTGATATTTAAATGATTTCTAGAAAGTTCCATCTGAAAAGTTCCGTCTTGCACTATTGACCTGCACCAATCACACACCATTCAGATTCCTTATCTCACAAGATTGTTCCAGACGTGTACCCCCATCTTGCTTATCTTTCTCTGCAACCATGCTAGTTGCCTAATAGACTATATCCAATATTCCAACAAGTGCTGATGCCACCTCTTACGTGGCCCCCTATATCACCCCTTCCTTTAAATACTATTACCTTGTTCTCAAGTCTCTAGCAAGGCATTCTGGTTAACACAATCTACAGACTCTCATCAATACAAGTACTAGTCTATGTGAACTCTCTTTAATCTCTGCTCTCTTATCATACCTCCGTCCATTCTGTTCTGTTCTATCTATCTTGTCTCTTTTGAATTCTCATTTTCATTCTCTATATATTGGTACATCTGCAGATATTCTGGTTAACACAAGTATAAGTTCACATTAAAATATCTTTATCTTTGTCTCTCTTATTGTATCTCTGTTCATTTTATTCTATTCTGCTCTATTCTGCCCTTTCCACATTCTCTCTCTTTGTCTCTACACTCTTCTTGTCTCTCTCTCTACATTTATATATTTGTAAATATAACAGATAGCATATAAATATATAGTTAATCCCTTTCTTAATAATCAGATATAGTATAGTATAATAGATAAAATCTGAATAAATGTAACAAAAACACACTTAGAAGAAAAATCAGTAAGAAAAGCAACAGAAATCTACAAATATATACTTATAATAGTATAGAAAGTATTTATTGAATTAGTATAGAAGATAAGAAACAAGAAGCAACTAGAGTAAGAAAGAGCAAATGGAATTATAGTTAAGAAGAAATATAAAACTAAATCCTTAGATATACTACCTTAGTAAAATACAAATAACCAATAAGACTAAGTAAACTTAAATATAATCAATAATAATAATATTGATAATAACAATGTAGTCACACAAGACTATAATAATCAAATAAACAAAGTAAACTGATAATAATTCTAACAAATAAACTAAGTAATCCTAAAGCAGAATTAGAATTAAATAATACTAGTATAAGAGAAATATAACTCCTAACTATAGTTAGTATAGTAACATAGGCATATTAGATTTTTAATAGAATATAATGCAAATTAAGTAATATTGGCTCTTACTAAAGCTTTTAAAAAAAGTAAAATAAAAGTATTAATATATTTTCTGATCTTAAGAATCAAATTTCTAATCTACTATCTAGCTAATTAAGATAACTAACTCTTAATAGTAGACCACTTCCTAACTACATAGAGGCTACAAAAGAATCTAAAGTAGATAAAGTACATAGACTCTATATTGTCTACCTCTACCTATCAGATCTATTCAAATACTTCCTATCTAGAGAGCTTGTCAATTATGTTAGCACAATCTTTGATCTTAATCTCTCTAAGTTCACTATCTCTTATTCTAGTCAAGTGTAGAAAATCAAGTTTCTAAATACTAAATGTATTAATTTGATTATAGCCAAGGCAAATCTCTATATTACAATTAATGAATATGAATTTACTCTTGAAAACTTTACCAAAAATACTCATACCTATGTAATTCATAGTCTTAGTATTTTAGAGAATATCTTTAATCTTAAGAAAGAACTTACTCTTATTTTTAGCAAAGCTAAAGTTAGTCTACTTAAGCAAATTACTTGTATTTATAAGAAGCTTAGTTAAGAATCTATATCATAGGTTTACTATTAAACTTACAATAAGTATTTATTCTTTTTCTACTCTTCTTCTCTTTCTTATACCTTATACTCTTTCTTAGAAAAGAGTAATTGTATTAAAGTAAAAAGCATAACAGCTTTTCACTTCTATAAAATCCAGTACTTTCTCTTGCATTTCTTTTGTTACTACCTATGTAAGTGCTAATATTACCTCTTATATAGCTCTCTACATTACTCTCTCCTTTAAATACTATCATCTTATCCTCAAGTCTCTAATAAGGTATTCTGATTATTATAAGTACAAGTTTATATTAAACTCTCTTTATTCTCTATTCTATTATTATATCTCTATCCATCTTACTCTGTTCTATCCACCTTATCTCTTCTATGTCCTCTCTCTCTGTCTTTGTACTCTTCTTATCTCTCTCTATACCTATATATTTGTAAATATAATACTATACATTCTACTAACTAATAAATACTGCTTACTTATAATAGCAATAGTAGATAAATTAATCTACAATAGTCAATAAATAGTTATTTTATTTACAATAATACTCTTGATATAGATATATATATCTATTTATAATAATACTCTTAGTATAAATATATATATAAAGAAAAGAAAAGAGTTAAAGTGTAAGAATAGTATCTTAAGCAAATCTATCTTAGACAGCATTATGGTACTATGCAACATATAGTCATCATATTATATTTATACTATATCTTAAGGCCTATAGTAATAGATAATCTATTATATATTTATAGATGCAAATTCTCTTATATTTCATAAAGAACTTTAAAATAGGTAAGGTCATGAAGGTCGCTGCCTAGATCACAATAGACTTTGAGTATATCTGACCAAGGGGGGGCAGACGTGGACTTGCAACTTTCTGTATATCTATTTTACACTAAAAAAATTCTTAATGTTTTTTTTAATCCTAATTGGTCTAATTCAGCAGCTGGCAGCATCACTTTTAATTGCCAGCACCTCCAACTATTCTACCTATAATTACTTTGAATCCTCCTTGATCCCCAGCAAGATTCAAAACGCCATCTTGGTTCCATTGAGATCACGAAACTCATCAAACAGCGAATCATGCCGATTTGAACCACCTGCACGCTCTAATTTGCAATCATTTAGTGGTACGATTGGATTCATTCACTGGAAGGATGCTGCAATGGCGGGATGCGTCAATTATAACCAAGCAGTACGCCACGCTGTGCTGGACTGGGGAGACTTGCTCCCTCAACACGGTTATCCTGCCCTCAAATCAATGGTGTTTGGCTCCCCTTGGAAGGCTGTCAGTCCTGCTGGTCCATGGACTGATCCTTACACGGCAACTCCTCCATGGGGAGCTCAAGACGGTGAACCAATGGTCCCTACGTACATTGTGTCTCATGACCATGGCCTCTTGATCAAGAGTGCATTGGGTTCAAGTCCCTTGACGGGCGTGTCCTACGATGCGGAACAGGGTGCGTGGAATGTGCTCTTTTTGGCAGAATGGTACTTTTACTACAAATGGCTCCTCTTTGGCCTGGTGGTTGTGGTGCTCTCCACTGCCTGCATTTACCTTGGACTGCAAATCAACAAGCAAACCATCAAAATGGACAAGCGGACTGCTGTGTTTGTGTTGACGCTCTTTTCAGCTGCATTGTATTGCCCAACCATCATTTTGCGTCAAGCATCTTGGAAGCGACTTTTACTCGAAGCATTGAGCAACATGCTCTTTGTGACTGCCTTTATTGTGTTGGTGGTGCTGTGGGTGGACTCTGTTGCACTTGTTCATAAGCAAACCAAAGCCATCCTACCCCTCAAAGTGGTATTGTACGTTTATTTGATGCTGTCATGTGGTCAATTCATTGTAAATTTGGTGGGAATGTTTACACTTCGTACGCCCACCATGGTTCAAGTGGAATGGATTGTAAAGTGGATCATGGCCATTTCCATTGGATGTCTTGCATTGCTCTTTATCATTTATGGCCTCATGTTTACCTGTAAAACTGGTATGAAAAAGGGTATCATCCTTGGAAGAGAGTCTAAAGATGCGCTCATTAAGCTCATGGTACTGTGTGTGGTGGGTGCACTGTCCTTTATGGTGTTGGGATTGACCCTTTTGGTACGCACGAGGGATGCTTGGATTTCTGATCCAACCTACGTGCTGACTGTGGCCATTACTCAGCAAGCCAATAGTGTCATTCGATCCATTTGTTTACTTTGTGTATTACTCATCAAAGTGCCTCGATTCAGGGTCGCTGGTCCACTTCGGGGTAGCAGTGGAGGTGGGAGTAATGGTGGTGGATTGATACCCAACACAACAGGACCTCCTGCATGGATGGGAGCCATCCATAGCCCAATTGCTTGGAAGAAACGCCCTGCTTGGGATAAAGAACAATTACCACCCACACCCAACTATGGAAGAAGGGCAAGTATCAGTGGCCCATTAGTAACGATGCGAGGGAGAGACAGTGGTGACACGGTGCACACTTTGGTGGATGTAGCGGAGGAAGAAACTGCTGCTGCTGCTACTGAATAATACTGATCTTGCATCATTGCAAAGACTGTTTTATGTGAGAAAAGGTGCTCTGCACATCTTGAGGCAAATCAGATGGACAATTCTGCACAAAATTGTAAATGTGCTGCAAATCCTGTTCACTTTTAACCAGCATATCCAATACAGCTGCAATCAACTTGAGCATACTAGCATAGAACAATGGAGGATAAGGTAGTCGTACGAGGGTGAGGATGCGTTGGATGAGTTCGGTAAATAAACTGCCTTGAGCATCAGGCTGATTCGCCATTCGATGGATACAATTCAATGTCGGAAGTGTGTAATTTAGTTGAATGAGGGAGAAGAGATGATCCAACAAGAGTTTTTTGAGTTCAATGACAAGTGTTGCTGATAAAGTAGAGGATTCCTTTGCATAAATGTAAGTAAAGGTGAGGAGAACGTGTTTGCGGCAGGCTGGATGTTGATGAGCAATTTGTTCCAATAAAAGATGTAATGGAGGCACATTTCCACTCTTAAAGTAAGTTTCATAGTATTCTGTGCCAATGAGCATGCTTCTGATCCAAACAATGAGGCATTGACACACAATTGGAAGGTGAAGGTATTGAAGACTTTTGCCGATGGCCAAAGCGACATTAGAGACGGATGGATAACGAGGGAATGTCAGCAAGTCTTTGAGAATGGCTATGTGTTCAGAAGAGTGAGACAAGTGACCAATCAACCACAAATAGCGCTCCTTTAGTTCAAGGCTCATGGATTCACTATTGGAGTAAAAGAGAGCATACATGAGCACCATGAGCAAATTGTCTTGTTGAACGAGATCGATGAAATGCTGTGGTTGATTGGAGTAAAGCCGATGGAGTGCAGTTACATCAAGGGCAGAGGGCGTGTTTGGGATGGTGTGAGTGGTGGAAAAGCAGTCGTAATCTGCACAAATGTTGTTGACGAGTCTGAGAATGTCCTGAGGGAGATTCCACAACTTGCTTCGGATGGTTTTGATGTACACGGATGCCAGTGGATTGCTTTGGATGACTGCTTGTTCCAATAAACGCGTCAAATGAGCAACTCTTTCCTGTTGTTTGAGCTGAGAAAGGATGGAAAGTGTGTAAATGTAGGCATCCAATCGATAGCAGCACAGTCTAATGAGTGGCTGTGCGTAATGTTCCACCGCATCCTCATGACACGTCAGACATTCTGCGATAAAACGCGTCGATGCCTTGTTGAATGTGACTGCGTTGTTGGAAATGGCTGTAGAATGCATGATCTTGTTCAATGGAAGACCTTGAATAACATGTCGCGTGAATGTGGATTGAGGATAGCGTTCCATCAAGGCAATGAGTGCAGGATGCCATTCTTCCAAGGCAAGCAGTGCGTTTAACCACTCGGATGATGCATCCAAAGCCTCATCCACATCCAGCGCATCCAACAGTACACTTTGAAGGGATTCCACGAGGATTCCCATAACATCATCTTGAGACAATTGAAACAAAGGTGCCCATTCCACTTGCATAAACTGATACAATTGTGGATATCCAACGTAATTAGAAAGTGATGCCAACACATGATCCACATCCACGCCTGTCATGAGTGTGCTTTTGACGAGATCCTTGGCAGTGGGCTCAAGGATGAGATCTGGTTCGCGTAGCAGTGCATCTTTTTCCATAAAACAGAGAAATGGACAGCGAATCAGGCACCACACCATTCCTTCAGTCTGATGAACTTGATAGATGTTAATTTTATGAGACAATGTATATCGTTAGCATACAAGTGTAAATCTGCTCCAACAGCATACAACGTGGGTGCAGTTTTAGTAGCTAACAACAAGGTCATCACCACAGGATTCTCCCGAGAGTTGCCTGGCAATACACACGCTGAGGAGTGCTGCTTTATCAAATTGGACAACCAGATTGGCTATTCTAAGCAACCTGCCAAGGAAGGGACATTATTAGAGTATGCTGTCAAGCAGCTTCAGTTGGAACCGGACACCACCTTCACCCTTTACACCTCAATGGAGCCATGTTCCTTGCGTAAATCCGGCAAAAAGAGCTGTACTGACCGTTCCAAGGAGGTTAATGTGACGCGGGTGGTTGTGGGTGCCATGGAACCCGACATCTTTGTGGAGGAGTGCCAAGGTGTCCAAGAGCTCAAGGCACATGGGATACAAACTTACATTATGCACGGATTGGAACACGCCTGCCTTGCGCCTAATCTGCACTTGGTGGCTGATGAGGAAGAAGGTGATATCGAGAGGTTGGTCAAGAGGCACAGACGAGTGAAGCAGGTGGATGATGAGGTGGAAGAGCACATTTTTGGTGAAAAGGAGCAGGAGGAGCCATCAGAGGTGAAGCGCACTTTTACTTTTCCACTCACTGCTGCTGCCCGTAGGTCATTGGAAGCCATCAAGTCAATATTCACCCCTGAATCAACGGATCGATCCACAACCAGAAGGCGATGGTTTAGTTTTAGTTTCAATAAGAAGGAATGAAACGTTGTCCAAATCTAACCTTTATCCATCATCAACGGCTCGATGCTCGTTTGCACAGTGTTCTTCTTGTTGTTGCTCATCTCAACCACACACGCTAGATTGGTCATTGGAAATCAATCCTGGCCCACTTTTCAGTACTTTGAAGCAAGCTATCCATACTACAAGTTTAGAAATGTGTCTGCAATGCAACTCTTACCACGATCGAATTGCATCTTTGCCACCAACACCACACGCCCTTCAATTGTAGTGGTGCAAGCAAGGGAAGCACACAAGGCAGGCTGCAAGACAGTCTTTGAGATTACGCGTGCTCTTCAACCCATCAAGCCAGTGGCTGTGGTGGTTGTGAGTAGAATGGACGTTGCTGGTGCGCCTGGTGGGCCATTCACTGAAAAGTACATGGCACGTGGAATGAGTGTGCAGGACGCCATTCCCAAGACGCCCACAGTGTTTGTGTCTTATGAGGATGGCCAAGTCATTCGTAAGAAATCCTTTAGACAGGCCACATTACTGTACGAAAAGGGCGTTTGGAACAGATGGTTCCTATCCAAAAGCTTCCTTTCCTTCAAGGTACTCTTGTTCTTGGTGAATGCAGCCATCTTTTCATGGTCATTGGTCCAATTGATACAGGCCATTAGAAACAAATCCATCAAGAAGGAATTGCGTGACATCATCTTCACAGTAGGCCTAGTGTCCACTCTCTTTTACTTGGTGAGCATCCCATTGCGCCATGAAACTCAATTCAGAACTTTGCTGGTCAAATTGTCCACAGTGTGCTTCAATGCAGCCTTTTTGATGTTGCTCTACTTGTGCATCCGAATTTTGGACAACACTTCCATCAAGCGCACCTCTTGGGTGATCAAGGGCTTGTTTGGCGTATCTGCTGTGGTCATGGCTGCTAATTTTGTGTTGGATATACTGGAATTGTTGGTGGCAAGAACTGTCACCACTTTTATCCTAGATCAAATTGTGGGCATTGTGCTGATTATTACTCAAGTGGTGTTGGCACTCTTCTTCTTGTGGTATGCACTATTGTTCTCCTCCTTTTCCCTCAACAAGGATGAGACCCAAAAGGCCTTGAATCGGTTGACCATGTTGACTGCAGTGGCTGGATTGACTTTTATTATCAAATCCGTTGCAAGTTCGCTCAGATTCCAATTGTGGGTGCCTGGCAGTGTTTTCTGGACAAGTGTGGTGATTTTGCTCAAGCACCTTTCACTCACTTTAAGGTGTTTGGCGTTGCTATTGGTGTTTTCAGTGAGGATTCCTAAAAAAGAAGATGTAGAGTACAGCAAGCAAGGTAAATAGAGTGTTATTGACCTGCAACAACAATTACTCGGCTGCTTGCTGAGATTCATCGCCTGTAGTGACAGTTTGCTGCTGCTGTTGCTGCATCATTGGCATGTTCTGCATTCCAGCCATCATGGGCATAGCTTGCATACCTCCCATCATTTGCATATTGGGCATGCCAAGCATCATAGGTGCACCGCCCATGCCCCAAGGCATCATTTGAGGCATCATTTGCTGTGCTAACATTTGCTGTGTCATTTGAAAGTTTTGATTATTAGCAAACCCTTGAGGTGGCTGAGGTGGCATGACGAGCGCTTGAGGAGCTGGAGCAGGAGGAGGTGCACCACTACACACACGCGCGTTAAATAAGCATCAAGTCAACTTACCCTCCACCAGATGGTAAACCAAGGACAGATGAGAGGATTCCACCACCAATTTCACCAACAGTACCACCAATCTTTTTACCAGTATCACCACCAATCAGGCCACCAAGTAGGGATCCACCCATCTTTAATAATCCACCAAAAAACCGTTTTTCCACATATACATAATGAACGGTTTCTTGTTCAATGGGTGCTGAATATACAGGCAGAGTAAGAGCAAGAGCTGCAATAAAAGCGATTGAAAGGTTATGGAATTGCATGGGAAGGGGGGGGGTGATTAAGATTGCACCAGGCGTGTGTGTTTGGATTAAAAGACAAGTTTTTCACAGACTTTTATTGAACTTGTTCCAGTCCTCATCAGACATGCTTGTTTCAATTACTCTGTGATAGAAATAGAGATGGTCCGAGTTTCCAACTGCATAACGCTCAATTTTGCACACAAGAGAGAATCGGCGCTTTCTGATCGTTTCCAACCTACCTTCAATTTTGGTAGCACCTGACTCTGGATCCTCAAGGATTTCATGAATCTTGACTTTCAACATTGAAGCAAGCACCTCTGCTTCCACAATCACATTGAGCTTTTGCTCATCGTCATCAGAGAGGACAAGAAAGACGCGAAAGGTGGGTATCTTTGACTTGATATGAGTAAGAAGAGGACATCTAACGCGACTACAATCTCCACATTTGAACATGAATAGAGTATCCTTGTTGAAGGGTTTGATGTCGTGGATGTGAACACGTGCAACGTAAATCATGGGGCAATACTTGTCGGCAAGAATGAACTTGATTGTGTCGACTGGCTCAAGTGTGGACACTTGAGAGGAGACTGGTTCAATTTGATCGTGTTTCTCGATTTCTTCTAATTCAAAAATTTCAGTTGTCAGGACTGATTCTTCTTGCATCATATCAGCATGGGTAACATCACTGGTCAAAATGTCAGAGGAAAGATTGCTATCTTGTGAGGATTGTTGATAGTCAAAGTACTCTCGATGGCCCCTTGAAATTGTGCGACTCTCCAAGCTAGATGAAGATGGGCCATCCTGAGGATTTCGGTTGGTACGATGACGTTTGAGTGCTTGAGATGGATCCAGACCGGAAGGACGCTTGCCAGTTTGAACAGGAGTTGCTTCAAGAGCACTCTGTTTGCCTATGCTGAATGCTTTTTCAAGGGCGTTGACAGCGAGTGGATTTTTTTCTGATTCAATGAGGACTTCCATAGCATCCTCAGCAGCCCGAATGGAGGGATCAAGCAAGTCCGTCAAAACGATTGCTTGGCCAAATGATCCTTCACTCAAATTCCCTTCATAATAATCACCAAGAGTGTTCTTTTTCAAGCGAACGTTGCGTAAAAACACCCAGCAGCCTTCTCCAAATGCTTCAGAATCCATCAAGGTGGCTACGTGTTCACTCCATACGGTGCAATCAAACACATACTCTTTGCGAATCAAAAACTGTTCGTTTGGATGTTTGAAAGAGGCGTGTGCAGTCAATGTGTTGCTCGTGTAATCCGAAAGGCATAAATCCAAGCAATTTTCTCTGCTGTGGTTAAAGTGAAGTACTTGAGCCACAATATCGTAAAACTCTGTAGATCCTGGTTTTGGTTTATCCAATTCAGCAATAGTGGAACGTGCACGGTCCACATATGTGTCAGGAGGGAGCTTGAAGGCTTGATTGCCCAATATCTGGTTCTTCATCTCTTCCCAATAGATTTGCACTTTACGCACATGAGGAGGAGCAGTTTGATCATCCGCTTTGTAAGTGTCGATGGGAATGTCTCTGTAGGCTGTTCCTATCAAGCGCCCGTTGAAGAGGTCAATCTTGATCTTCAACACCACAATGTCCTTTTCCTCAATTTCGGAAAAATCATCCTTATTCTTGCGGAAAACGTTGATACCAGTGGCCTTGTTCATGTCAACTGACGAATCAAATATCTTGATGTTCATGTAATAATCACTGCCATTCTTTGCGAGATTTATCTGACCAACTTCCCGTACCATGCCACAAACGGTATGAAATCCAACTTTCAAATCGGACAATTGAGTAATGATCAGCTCATCTGAATATTTCTTGGGAGTGAATGGATCAGAAGGTGGATCTGATGAGATTGTAGATTGGGTGGGACATTGGATTGAAGTTGCAATGCTGGCAATTGACTCATCATCACTCGAGTGCTCCTGCGCACACGCCTGAGTATAGTTTTGTGTTTGAAAATCTGATTCCATTCAAAATGAGAAAAAGAATTTTTTGTTTACACAAACTGTTTCCACGAGCCTTCTTTAACGCGTCCATGGCACTTTTCCATCCATCTTAAAGACTCTAGGAATTTCTGGTGGGTGGTAGGAGTGATTTTCATGTCATTCAACCAAGAAAACGTGTCCATCAATATGGTTTGCATAGATTGGAGGATGGTTGGTGAAATGGACCTCCATTCAGCAAGCTGCTTTCTCTTACGCGAAGTCAATTGCCGCATTTCAAGCTTGTGATTCATTTCTTGCAGTTTAAAGGTCATGAGATGTGCTGTCGTTTGGATTAGCGTGACCAGTTGGAAGAGTACGCCTGTAAGCAATTTGACTTGCTCTACAGGCATCCAAAGTGTACGTGTGTTTCCCAACAGTTCCTTGAGTTGATCTTTGATGCAAGAAAAGTCTAGGGACACTTGAATGGATTGACCTGTCTGCTGCAACGCTTCCAAACTTCCTTGGATAGCCCTACACAATATGGCAAAAGGGTGATGAGTGGCATGGTAACCCTGTAACCACGCAGACCATGGAGTTGTGTCTGCAATCAAATGTGATATCAGTACGTACACCACATTAGATGCATCCTTGTTATCTGTCATATGCAAGTATTCACCATGAGCTAGCCGATCTCTCAAACGAGGACCATCTGGATAAACAAACAAATCCATCAACAAATCCATGACACCTGGACCAAATGAACGCACAAGTTGACTTTGCTCCAGAATGTGGTCGAGTATGCAGTAAAGTACCTTGGAGTCTGCAGACAAGCAACGGGAGCCGTCCAGGTCATTTGCTTGAACCCACAACACACGACAAGCATGCTCCAAAAGAGGAACCACAGTCAAGAGAAAACAAAAATCATCACCTTCTATGAAGGATTGGATGGCTTGCTTCCACAATAAAAAAGTCCCATTAGGAATGAAACTGGTCAAAGTGAGGGATTTTGCATGTTCAACCAATTGCTGGCGATGGAACGGAAAGCGGATCTGTGTAAGATCAATACGCTCCCTTGATTGCAGGTTGGTAACGTTGAGGGTGCTACTGTGAACCAGGAACTCATTAAATAAAATACATGCGTACTTTGATGCTTCTGGCTGCAATGAATCATCCCAGAAACCATGCCATGCCACATTGCGCAGATTCATTCCACTTGGAGGCCCAATGAGCGTCTTTAAACGATGTACGTTTGCTTCACCAAGAGTTTCCATGAGTGGAGGATGGGCCAAGAGCTCACTGAAAAGCAAAGCACCTTCAACCTGAAACGTTTGTCTAAAGACGCGTTCCAAAAGACAGCAAGTGTAGAGAAGGACCGAATAGTACCTCTCTTCCTTCAACCAACCTTCCAAGAGGGATACTAGCAGGATTGAGTGGGAAAAAACGCAATCATCTTGCCAATAGTTTGAAAACACTGGGACAACTGGTCAAGCTTGACCACAGTATTCGAGGGTGCTTCAGCTCGAATGGATAGACTAGTTGCATAGTATTCATCCTTTAATGATCCAGTGTGAGGTGTCGGATCAATCAAAATAAATCTTTTTACAGCAAAAGTGAGAAACATTTTTTGTAAACAAAAAGAACTCCATTTCCTAAACTTCTGCGTGCTCTTTTTCTTTCATTGTATAGCCATCGCCTCCCTCATCTTCATCCTTTTCCTCCTCGGGCGTTGTGTCGGGTGATCTCAGCTGCCTCAGCAGAGTTGCGTTCTTATTGAGTTGCATGGCTGGAGGTCGTTTACGATTCTCTGGTAGCCGAACGCTCAGAATCAACAATATTGCTGCTGCACGAATGGTTGAAGCAAATGATCGGATCATCACAACGACCACTTCAAAATAAATAGTGGGCTTTCCTAGAATCCTGTCATCAAACATATTCACTGTAAACAATATCAGATTGGCGCCACTGCCAACAATAGCTAACCATGCTAACCTTGATAAAGCACTTTGTACGTACTCATTGGATACGACGGTAGCATTCACTTTTCTCTGTTGAAACCGAATGCCATAAATAAAGAAGACAAGCGCCACTGAGAATTGTGTGCAGAGAATCAGGTAAATGTTGATGGTGTTGGCAATGGTGTTGTCTGCTATTTTGAAGAGGCGCAGGGTGGTGGTTATGGTGTTGAGGAGTGTGGTACCAATGCCCAGACACGCCAATAGCTGCATTGGAATGTAGACGTAGGGTCGTGGTACCAAGGAGAGTACATTCACCCACAACAGCAGCAAGGCATAAAATGCAAAGGGAAAGAAGGTGGATTTGACGATTTCTAGTAAGGTCCGCACCAGCGTCAATTCTTCTAGCAAGAGGGAAGCAGCATAGGCACCAGTAGCAATGTAACCACAGGCAAAAATGAAGAAACGCCAATCCAACCTAAGCAGTCCCAACAATGCACTTTTGATGAGCATACCTGTCCCAATAATGACCATCATGGCATTGATGACGAAATGTAGCCACTTGTAAGCAAGAAATTGAGGTGAGAGGTACTCTTTGTTCCAAGGACCAGCTTCCTGATGGATAACCACGTGCTGTATGACTTCTGCATGACCAGTAAAGAGGTCAAGTTGATGGGCGTGATCACTGAACAGCATGGCAGTGGGGAGAGGTGGCGGTCCATCATTCAATTTCCAGGTATGAGAAGCGTAGGGCTCTTTAAACGGTTTGCCGGGATAATCGAGGCCAGCCTCAATCAAAATCAACTTGACTGGTGGTAATTGAGCAGCAACAATGGATGGTGCCCAGTACCGGAGGGATTTTGCAATGGCGTGATAATAATTATGACAACCAGCGGACTTTGCTTGATTCCAATCGATGATGGCAACAACAGCTGAGGCTGACAGCATGGATGGAGTGATGGTGGAGTTGAATGGCTCGAATCGACAACGAAATGGCGAGATCTGGGCTTGAAGACGAATCAAAAGTGCATCGGAAAACGAATAGTGAGGAGATGTCTCAAAGTAGTTGGAGGTGGGAAGTGTGAGATTGCGAGAAAAGGTGGGGTTGAACACTGTAATCGAAGCGGCGATGATTTGAGCAAAGAGCAGCAGGAAAATCGCACAAAAGATTGGCCTGCCATCCATCTTGACTGTGAGATTTCTAACAAAAAAAAGATGCACACGCCACTTTTACAAAAGCAAACACATTTTATAAACATACAAAGTGCTCCACGATTAGTCGACCTCCTCAATGGTTGGACCATCACCACCACCACTTGCATTGGGTGC
>QZWU01000200.1:0-14600 GCA_004114255.1 Acaulopage tetraceros
GGATGAGGCTGTAAAAGAGTATGAGAACGAGTATGTAGTGATGAGGGAAAAGATAGTGAGGGAAAAGAAGGAGGTGGAAGAACGGGACGAGCAAGTTCAATTGGCTAAATTGATGGAGGATTTGAAAAGTGCCTAAAATAGACTAGTCTTGTTTACTACTGCTACGACGCTGTGTTGCTAGGTCTTGTAATGCCTTTTTACCACTCAATACTGCATTCATGGACAAGAGTCCCAAGTACATTAATGTTGGGAATAATTTGATTTCAGTCCAGTAATAGTAATAGAGCACAATGATACCAATGAGAGAAGCAAGGAAAGTGAGGCCTGCAGAGTACTGAATGCCTGAATCCAATCCTAAAAAGTTGACATTGAGTACACCCCACAAAACAAGCAACACCAACCATGGAGCAAGGCAGAGTAATGCAAAAAGCTGGGATGTGACAAGTGGTGGCATGGGATGATCAGGTTTGAATGGATGAGTTAGTTCAACATCGGGCTCAAATTCAGCTGCATCGTGCGCATATTCACCCAAATCATCCACTTTGAATTTAAGCAATTGTTCAGGTGTAGGCACAGGATAATCCACTTTGATGGATCCTAAAATGTACTGGATGGGTTTCAATGGACCGAACGCGCCAATCAATACAGTGATTTGATAGGTGCCAGGGTAGCGTAAAAAGGTACTTTCTTGCTCCTTGAACTTGAAATCAATCTTGTGTTTACCATTGAGTAAGGATTTGAAGGCGCGTGTCACGAGTTGATTATTTTCCACGTTTCTTAATTGAAGGAATGCTTGATGTGCACGGATTGGTTTATCGTGTTCTGTGGTGGTTGAGATGCCACTGTTGAGAAAAAAGGAGACGCGTAGGATATCGCCTGGATGGGAGGAGATGGATGTGGTGGTACGAGCTGGATAAGTGAGGGTTTCAGACGTGTCTACGAGGCCGTCGTTGGATTGGAATTTAAAGTCAAGGGTAGTGAGTTTAAGGGTGTCATGAACGGGTGGTGGTGGTGGTGGGACTGGAGCTGGAGTAGATTTCACAACAGGTGGTGGTGGAGATTTAGCAGGTGATGGCGTGGATGGCTTCACAGGTGGTGAGGATTTAGCTGGGGATGGAGTGGATGACTTTTGATTATCTGCTGTATTAGCTGCCACGGCAGTCATGAGCATCAGTGCCACAATCACAATTTTAAAATGCATTCCAGTGGTGAGAAGTTTTTTTGGGCTGGAAATTGATAAATGCAGCCCACCCAGTAGTGAGTGTGAGATTACTGTACAAATGAGAGGGTTAGGGTTACCAGTCTCAAGCTGAGCTCAAATTTGTAATACTTGAGAGAGTTGTACTCAAACATAATTTACTAATATCAAGTAAAACCAAGTGTCATCTACCAAGACAGCTTAGTGACCTCTCTAAGCACAAATTCCAAGGCCTTTAGAGGGTGCCAAGTAATATGGCAACATGTACTTTGTAGTTTAAATACTCAATAGTATCTTTTCCACTCAAACAATACTCAGTTTTATTGCAAGTCTATACAATAGTCCAAATGTCACCCATACACCTCCAACCATCCCACACACTCTAACCATAAATACTAAAAAACTCTGCTTCTCTTCCATAATCTTTACAGAAAGTGGTTCAATTGCATACTGGATAAAAATTCCAGGTAATGAACCTTTCTCCTTTTCCTCTCTATAACTTGTACTCACAGCATACTGATTCGTAATCAACACATCCTTGAACTGATTCACATAAACAGTCGGCACAATGGATAAAAAGTATTGCCATGATTCTAAATTATGTGTGGATTTCTGTACCACATTGTCCAATGGATTGTGCATGTTGGGGAAATCTCTTCCAAAAGACAGTCGATTGATGTGATGAGAAAGGTTGAGATTGTCAACTGGTCCACGTGCTATAATGTGAAGGTTACCTGCTACTTTGTTTACAATAATTGTACCTGCGAGTCTACATCCATCTTGAGGTAACTGTGGATCAATTGTAACTGGTGCTAGTGGTTTAGATGCTGCTTGTTGAAAGAGTTGGGTGATGCTGTCTTGGTAGGAGGGTGAAAGTGACGTACCATCCAGTAAACGAATACCTTGACTATTAAAGTGTATGGGAGTTTTGTGGATTCCGTAATCAAGGCTATGTAATTCATTGGTGAGGTCAAGGAGATTCATGGAAAGGTGGTCACAGTGCATTTTAACCACGAGATCAAAGTTGATTTGGAATTGTTCATCAACGATTGTATCAATGATGAAATCATGAACAATATGGACGCGTAGGTAATCTGATAATTCACCAATGAATAGGATGATGAGGCCAATGAGGAGGGAGATGGAGAGGAATCCACCTGTGGTTCGTTTATCCTGATAATTCCGTTCAACTTTGGGAAACGCGTCAAATGATTTTAATTGCATAAAGTTTTTTTTTTGTTTACGATTGTTCCCTACAACATTCCCTCATGACAAATGCAGCAACGTCCACATCAGTCCAGTATGAAAAGTGAGCACCTAAACCACTAAGGTACTCATTCTCCAACACACCAGATTGAAGTTGCCAATCCACACGGCCTGTAGGGTTGATTCCACGTAATCTTCCATATCCAGGCCCACCATCCATTTCTTTGGCGTACTCTTGGTTATTGGCATCAATGGATGCTCCAAGGCGTTCTTGACGTTTCTTTTCTTCCTTTTCACGAGCAGAGAGAAAGACGGACATGCCAGTGCGCCAACCAGTTTTGATGGTATCAAGTGCACTGGATGTCTTTGCTGCAATATCAGAACCCACTTGCTGCATACCAATGGAAAAACCACGAAGACCGCCCTTATTGTATGGAACAGTTGCTGGAGGTCGAATGCCAGTGTTGACGGTACTGAGGACATTGACTGCTTCACTATCCAGGCCATAACTGCTAACCGTGGCTGAAGTGAGAAGGGGTTCCAGACGATAAGCGACTACATCTGCACGATGGTAAACGTTATAGAGACCACCAGACAAAAGTGGTTGAGAGGAAGGTGCACTTGCACGCACACGCTTATTATTGAGTTTGCGTAAAAGTCGTTGTTGATGGGTTCGAGAAGTGACGTCTCGAGGGGACAGTGTGTGTCCTTTAAGTAAAAGGAATAGTCCAATAGGAGAACCAATTGCAAAAAAGTGACGAGTAGAGAAAGCCAAGGGTTCCAAAGGAGAGAACTGGACATCAGGATCATTTGCACGAATATCATTGTAATCAGGAACAATCATTCCACTTGAATGCATACGTCTGTGTTGCTGTGCACTGGAGTCAGTTGGTTGAATAGGATCAGGTTGAGCTGAAAGCAAATCAAAGGCAAGGACACTACCAAGGGAATGTCCAATGATGGAGACACGGCCACCACGTTCAAGGAAGGTAGGATTGCGTTCAACAAAGAGTCGGTAGACACGATTCAACTCTTTGGTGAGAATACTGTGGATTTCATTGCGGTATTTGGGTGTCATGTACAACAAAATATCCAAAAAGACTTCGGAAACCAACTTTCTAAACTGAGGAACGCCATCAGGAGTGACTTGGAGTAATGTGGGTACTTTGGCACTCCAATCATCTGTGGTGGTAGGCTGTTCATGGTAATCCGACAAGTCCATATCTTCATCAGGATTGGCTTCCTCCTCCTCCTCCCCCTCTTGATCATCATCAGCAGCCATACCAAAGGTGATTTCAGGTCTCCATTCCACAGGAAGCAGCTGAACTCCACGACCACCATGAATACCTTGAGGCAATTTACCCTTCTTGGGTTGCTTGAGTGCCTTGTCATTTGGAGAAAAGGAAGCAAGCGTTGTCTCTTCATCCTTGAAAATCTTACGCATCTGGTTCACATGATAGAGGAAGGATGTGGTCTCACTTCTCTCATTGAATTTTTGACCAATACCATGAATAACAAGGACCAAATGATTAATTTCACGCATCGGACCTTCACTACGACCACTTTCCAAATCTTCTTGTTGTTCCAAATTGGCAAGGTATTCCAGATCAGCTTCAGTCAAACTGTCCTCTTTTTTAGCCTTTTCAATGCGTGCACGTTGAGCAAGTTCTTCTGGATTGATGATTGGACCATTCTTTTTGAGGACACGTTGCACTTCCTCCCAGCCACGCACCAACAGAGTTCCAGTTGGAAGTTGTGCATTCCATCGATAAAGTGTTTCTGAAAAGGTGCCAGACAGCATGTAAGCAGAGCAATGACTAGTGAAAATGACGGATTGACCATTGAAATTGCCTTGAAGTGGCCATGACAACACTTTTTGTTTTGGTTGAGGCTTATCTTGCTTGTTCTCAACAGGTTTCACTTCAAATCCATCCTTATCCAAATACTTTTCACCAGAAGACTTGGCTTGTTGTTGCTGTTGTTCTTGCAATTCCTTTTGAATGGTTTCTTTGAGATCAAAATCACCATCATCAACTGGATCGGTGGGCAGCCATGGCTTGTGTTTCATGAAACCCTCTTCTAATCGAGTTGCAAGGTCTTCTTGGCATGGCTGATAACCTTTAGGACCAATCATGAGGAACCATTGAGCACGTCTGACTTGATGAACCTGACCTCTCCAGTAAACAGGCGCAATGGTACGTGCATGAATGTCTACTTCAAAGAGATAGTCTTCGTTCACAGGGACAATGGGAAAGCGTTCCTTGGGTGATGCAGTGTCATTGAGTCCAACAGAGGCTTGATAGGCGAGTTCAAGGGCAACCGTGTCTCGTTTAGAGAATTCAGCCCAAATAGCAGGATCTTTGAACTTGCTAGATAGCTCACCGGTAGTGCTTGTAGACTCGGACCTGATGGACAGGGAAGAGGAACGCTGCGTGGGAGATGATGATTCTAATTTGGTGGATTTGATGGTGGTGGATGACTTTTGTTTGACGAGGGGAGTGGATGCACGGTCCAAAACAGGTAGATTATCTTGGGGAATAGGTGCATCGATAGCATGGAACCATTGGGCCACAACAGGTGGAGGGGGCATTTCGCTCGCCATGATTAATTTGATGAGAAAAAAGTTGGACACGTGTGTGCTGTGGACCAAACTGAACGTGTATGGGGCCAAAGAGTGCGTCTTTGTTAGTCACCTGTTTGTTCTTGACAGTGGTCTTCATTTGGACCGTATTTGGATAAACTGGCAGAAACTTTATGTTGAAAAAATTGACACAAGCCATCGCAACAAATCAGGCATACACTTTTTGACATGATTTGTGAATGATGAGCGTAGAATCAAGAGCAAGCACTGCTGGAACATGCATCCAAACAATTACAGTTGGCTGATCCCAACCTTTCACACGTATGCACACTTTTTCATCTTGACAATTGACCACATGCAGATTGCCTTGATGAATCAATTGCTAGTGGCCTCACTCTGTAAATTATATGGACTTGACATGAGTTTTGCAGAACCGTTTGCAGTTATGTTTGCACAACAAGCATCCAATCCACGTGAAAAACGCATTGGTAAACAAATAGTTGCCGTGTTGACCATTTTGTTAGGATATGTGGCTGTCAACACACTGCTGGAGCCTACGAGCGACATGACACTGATGCTGGTTAATTTGTGGATCAAGGATTTGAATGCAGAGGATCCAACCATCACCAATTATGCATTAACCTCCATTGCTACCTTGATCAACAAGGAATTGTGCCCCATCATACTGCCACATGTAATGGATAAATTGAAGCATCCAAGTGCTTACATTCGTCAAAAGGCTCTGGGTACACTGCAATCCTTACTTCAATTGATGTCCTTTGAAGAATGTGCAGTTTACGAAGCACATTTGTTTACCATGTTGAGGGATAAGAATCCAAGTGTGCTATTCTGTACGCTGAATACCATCCACATGTATTTGAACAAGATGGAATCGCGTAAGAATCAAGAATTACTTTCCATTGTGTGTAGAGTGTTGAAGAAGGCGTGTGATGGTAAATATGGTGATGCTTACGATTACCATGGAACAAGTGCGCCGTGGATGCAACTCAAGGCACTGATGATCATTGAACAACTTGCAGAAGAAGCAGAAGATGTGGAACAAGTGGCGGAAGCAGTCAACCATTCACTATTGCGAGCACAACAGGGTGTGGATGCTTCTTTTGCATTGGTCTACCAGTGTATCAAGGCATTGATGCAACTACCTCTGAATTCACAAGATTATGCAAATCTCTCTTCACATCCACTCGAGGCTGCTACGCCGCTCATCACCAGTGAAAACAGCAATCTACGCGTAGCTGGTCTCAAAATCCTTGCTGCAATTGTTTCAAAGGACTCTTCCCAAGCACAAATTTATCAACAAGCACTGATTGCCTGTCTGGATGCCACAGATGAGACCTTGACGCATGAAACCATCGACCTACTATTCAACGTGACCACTCCTCACAACATTACAGTGCTTGTAGACCACACTCTGCAAACACTACGTCAGTCCACCAGAGACTCGTTCGCACACATTAGAATTGCTAGCAAAGTCATTGATGTGAGCTGTAGGCATGCACCAACCTCTGCATGGTTCATACGAACAATTCTGCAAGTGTTTCAACTGGATTTGAAGTGGAATGGCCAAGAGCAATCCATGTTTAACAGAGTGGTGCAGTACATTAGTCAGTCTACTGCATTTGATGCAAGTGAAGGGAAGGATGCATTCAAGTCCACGGCGAGTGATTTGGTCTATGAGGGATTGCTGCAGAACAGCAACGTGGGATCGCCCATGCGTCTTTGTGTGTGGATCATGGGTGAATTCGGAAACTACTCAAGGCGATATGGTGATGAAGCGCAGCTCTCCTGTATATTGAATCTCTTGGAATCCTCATCACACTTGCAACAAGACACCTTTTCCATGCTGCATGCAGTGGATGCTGTTGCTAAAATCGTTGCTCGTATGGATCATGTGGTGCAAGGGATTGAAGCAAGACTCATCAAAATACGAGATCAACACATTGGATTGATTGTGAACAAGGTGAATGAGGTAATTAGCATTGTGACTGTGGATGATTACAAGGCACATGCACTGTTTCCATCTGGCCATGCATTTGATTATTCACAGTGGCAGGATGACCTTACTGCCATCAAGACATTATTTGGAGAGGTCAAGACCACGCCCAAATCATCTGTCAAGACAACAGCACTAAAGTATGACGAGTATGAACGTGCACATGGTCGCGCTCCTTCAAAGGTGAAATCTCCATCACACAAGTTACCCTACACCTTGAACACTGCTGTTGAAGCTACCAAGCCACTTGTTGAGAAGGCCAAGTCAGTCAGTCCACCACCTGTGCAAGTAAAGCCCATTCCCACTGTTGTCATGAAGAAGCAGAAGAAGAAGGCTGGTCCTTACACCACTGCTACCATTTCAAAAGTAGAACCCACTCCCACACCTTCCCCAGCACCAGCTGCTTCTCCTAAACCAACAACTCCTCCCACTACTACAAAACCAGCTGTCGGTGCAAGCGTCATCTCCTCCCTTTGGACACCTTTGCCCAACAAGAAGCCTTACTTGGATATCAAATCTGTAAATACCATGCACAAGGAAAAGTCACCCGATGCACCATTCAGTTGGAATGATTGGGAATAAACGCGCGCAGTCACAATATGTTTATCCAAAAAAAAATGACATCACCTTCCAATCAACCCATTAAACTAGAACGCGGTCATTCCAGTCCTCAGCCCATCCGATCACCCCGCAATGACTTTTTCCCACTCCCATCCTTCAATGCATCCATCAACGCAACAACAATCTACAACGATCAAGACGAAACTCTTTATCCACCTGACAATTTCGGCATGGTAGCACCTTTTGTCTATCGCAGTGGATTCCCAAAACGCAAAAACTTTACATTTTTAAAACGTCAAGGCCTAAAGAGCATTCTGCATGCATCTACCTACCCACGTCATTCATGGTGACTTAGGACACTTGTACTTGAAGATTATCCAGACACCAACCTTGACTTTCTTAAATCCAACGATATCCAGCTCTTTCAATTGGGCGTAGCTGGCAACAAGGAACCCTTTGCAGATATGCCACCAGATGTATTGACGCGTGCATTACTCATACTCATGGATAAAAGGAACCATCCCATCTTGATTCACTGTAATAAGGGAAAACATCGAACAGGTTGTGTGGTCGCTTGTTTACGTAAAATGCAACATTGGTCACTTGCTGCCACGTTTGATGAGTATCGTAGGTATTCGTGGCCAAAGAGCAGGGAAATGGACATGCAATGTATTGAAGCATTTGATGTGAGACGAGTGTGGTGGATGATTCAGTTGGATGAGACCAAGAGGCCGTGGATGCCTGAATGGACGACTGCAAAGGAGTATTGGCTTCCCTTGGATGAGCAGGATTCCTAAAAGAGGTGGTATGGTGCATACAATAGCCGAGGATTTCCGAACGAGACTATAAATTGTTTGACATTCCAACACTCACCAAGCAACAGCCTCTCAGCCAACCTTTTCCCCTTTTCTTTTTTTCCTCGTAGCCCCCCTCTCTGCCTCCTTTGCAGCTTGTGCGCTCTCATAATATTCTCGTTTGTCCCAATCATATACCCTGGTTGTTAGTAGAATCACCTCAGTACAATCCACCTCAATCTACCCAACACCCAACATCATTTCTTTACTTTTTTTCCTCATTCAATCTCATGCACACACCCAACAACGATGCACCAACACTTTTGGATCATCCTAGTCCCTTCAGTCAAGGGAACAATGGCAAGTACTTCAGGCCATGCACTCTTTACTCTTACCGTTCGTTTCAGATTCCCCTGACTTTTGTGGGTCCGCTCCTCCTTCTCCCTCCCACCTGTCTTGTGATCATGCTCATGCTCATCCCTTAGATCAACCTCATTCTCCCACTTTATTGGGTAAAAAGAGAAAATCCTCACCAGATAGTTCCCCAGTTGTGCCTGGCAGTCTAATCACGTCAGCCAGCCTCGATGGCACTCCCACCACTAAAATAGGGCATGAATCGAACCGTGTTGGTATGAGCAAGGCATCTAGACACCTTTCAGCGCCTCCAAGTACGTGTAGGGGTCTCTAGACTCTAATCAGATGTAGGCGAAAAACCTGCTCACATGCTTACCCCTCCATCCCTCAGTTCCACTACCACCCGTATACCATCTACCTTCAATCTTATGACATTCTTGTAGGATCCAATGAAATGCAGACCATTCTTGTCAATGGAATTCCAGTGGTCACTGATGTCTCCAAACTTCAACTTGTCAGTGCAGATCATCCTGATAAACCCAAGCGTATTTACGCAAAGAGACCAAGGACCAGAAAGACACTAGTGGATGCAGAGGTTAGCCCTCCCTTTAGGACTGGATATGGTCATGTACCCGCACCAAGTCGCTCCATGATTCAATCACAGACTTTTGATCAAGCCTATCCACCCCCTCGCTATCCAGTACAACTCCCACCACCCCTTCCAAGGCAACAACATTGGTCTACTGTGGATCAACTACACAAGTATGAACGTCACCAGTCTCCATCTGAACCACTATTAAGGTACAATGATGGCACTCTACCCTATGTTGCTGCTCAAAGCGCTTTACCAGTGTAACTCCCTTTTCATTTCACACCCTCCTTAATCCATCCATAGTTACCCTTGGTATCCCTCACTCCCTTCCACTTTTGAACGTATTGATCCAAAATCCTTCAACAAAGACAATTTCCAATAAAAGCTGCATTTAAATCATTTTAAGAAACTCTCCATTATCAACCATCTCCTTGACAATATCCAATCCACCTTGTAATTCACCTCTCACATAGACCTGAGGATACGTGGGCCAATCAGAGTACGTCTTGAGTTCCTGTCTCACAACTTCATCTGATAAAATGTCAAAGTAGCCATACACCACACCATGATCAGATAACAATTGCACCAACTTTCTACTGAATCCACAACGTGGCTGTGCAGGCGTACCCTTGATGAAAATCATCACTGGTGCTCTATTGACCAATCCCTTGAGTCGTGCCTGAATATCCACATTGCCATCAACAACATCTGTTGTTTGGACGAGTTCAGTCTTGCCAGTAGAATGTTTTTCAATAACAGCCGTCAATTGAGCTGCATGTGCACCATCGACCCTTTCTACGAGTTCACCATCTTTGATGAGCACATAACATGGTACAGCGTTGATTTCAAAGCTTTCTGACACGTCTGGAACCTTTTCTGCTTCAACGCGTAAAAAGAGGAGGGAAGGATGTTGGTTGGATAATTGAGAGTAGATTTCGTGCATTGGTGCGCATGTGGGAACCCAATCTGCCCAGAATTCAAGGGCAATTGGACGTGTTGGATCAGCTGCGATGAATTGATCGAGTTGTTGTTCTGACGTGCAATCTTGAATCATCTTTTTATGCGACAATGGAAATTGTGACAGTCATTCTGGACATTTGGATCGCTTTGGTGATTGATCTGCCTTGTACTGGCCCTGTTCCCGTGCTGAGAACACATCCACCCAACCACTCGTCCTGATAGGTACCTCTTGATCCCCCTAATCTCGAACAAATGGATCATGAACCAAAGGCAGATGATACCACGTACCACTGATCCCTACAAACGCTAATGATCAGGACTCCATTCATGGACAGTTATCACGCGTGGTCAAGTGAGTAGCCTAGTTTGGTACACTTTTGGACAAAAGCCGGATCCCACTTTAAGTTCGGGAACCTTCAAACGAGTTTGTTGGAATGCTTGGGTGCCTGGTTTTTAATGTAAGTTTAGGTTCGAGCATTCAGGCCTTTTGCATAAAAGGCATTGCAGTGCCCTCCAATGCCATGTACCAACTCACTGCACTCCTATTTACCAACACCCAAACACATTACTTACTAACTCGTTACCTTCTCCTACTTACCCTATTTATACACTAGAACCATCATGCGTTTCACCACTTATTTGCTCGTCCTCACGGTTATTGCTTCTCTTACTGCATTCAATGAAGTCAGAGGCTATGACTATGATGATGAAGATCACAACGGTGGTGGTGGTGGTGGTGGTGGTGGTGGTGGTGGCAATGGAATGTGTAGCTCCAACCGTGCCTGTACAACTCCAAGCACCCCTGACTGTTGTTCCACCAGATGTACTTCTATTGCCACGGACGTTGCAAACTGTGGTGCCTGTGGCAACGCCTGTCCCAAGGGACCCAACTCTACTCCTGCTTGTGCTGCTGGTGTCTGTGGTGCAACATGTACCAATGGATTCGGCAACTGTGACGCTACTGCTACCAATGGCTGTGAAACCAACCTTCAAACCGATCCTGCCAACTGTGGTGCCTGTGGCACAGCCTGTTCAGGTGCTACCCCTGCTTGTAATGCTGGTGTGTGTGGTGCCGCATCTGGATGTACCGCTGGATTGGGTGACTGTGACGCCAATCCTGCAAACGGTTGTGAAACTGACTTGACCACTATTACCAACTGTGGTACCTGTGGAACTGCCTGTCCTGCTGGTGGCCCCAACTCTACTCCTACTTGTACCAATGGTGTCTGTGGTATCACTTGTGCCGCTGGATTTGGTGATTGTGACAATGATCCTACCAATGGTTGTGAAGCCGACTTGACCTTGCCTACCAGCTGTGGTACCTGTGGCACAACTTGTCCAGCTGGTCCAAACGCCACTCCAGTTTGTACCGACGGTGTCTGCGCTGCCACCTGTGCCGCTGGATTCTCTAATTGTGATAACGATCTCGCCAACGGTTGTGAAACCAACACCTTGACTGATCTTCTCAGCTGTGGTGGTTGTGGAACAACATGCGAAATCCCACTCCTTCCTGATACCCTTAATATCTGTCTTAACGGTTTGTGTGGTCTTACCTGCGCCATTGGCTTTGAAGATTGTAACAACGACAATGGACAGGCTGGTAGCGATGGTTGTGAAATCAACACCCTCCTCGACATTAACAACTGTGGTGCCTGTGGCAACGATTGCACTCAACAGGGTGTCCTGTTTACTTGTGTACTTGGTATTTGCGTTGGTGTTTAGTGCAATGGCGCTCAAAATACAATTGAAGCCAACTTTTCATTTATAAAGCATCTTCATTTTTTATTACTCCTCCTCTTGACTCTGCCTAGCTTTCTTAATGCTTTAGTGGTCTCACCAATGGCAGTCACAAACTTTTCACTTATGGAAATTGTAATTGTCATTCAGATCAATTTGGCACCTCGACTGCTGCATCATTTCATACAACAATTACGCGTCCAATTAGACGTATGTGTCCTATTCCATCCCATGATGCATTTATAGCGCATACATTCAGTCCATCCCACTCACTCACTTTTTATTTACGATTCAGACAAATGTGTCCAAGTGGTATGTCAAAACCCCCCCTTCACGCTTCATGACCCTCCTAGCTAAATAGAGAACCAAACTACAATCGTGTCAATTGGTCCTTGAACCAACTCTACCCAGGACCAGTCCAATTCATATCTCATAAAGCACATGGAAAGGCGCTTGCTACCCTATTTGCCCATTGTGCTCTATACAACACCCTCCAACAAACTCATCCATTTGGTCATGGACGATATGTGGAAACTGAAAGCACGCGTATTATTTGGTTGACGTTTTCAGAAGCCACAAGAGATGCGCAACTTGTCATTCCACCATTCAATGTACCTGGTGCTGAAATGTATTTGGAACCATTTAGAGGGAATCAGAGGTTGTATGGAGTACATGTACGTGCGGATGGATCAAATGAATCGTCGTTTTTGAATGCTGTTCATGCCATGAATGACGAAATGGGTGGTAAAATGTATGTGATGGGTGAGGAGGAATCTTTGGAAGCGTGTTTAAAGGAGATTGGAGATGCGATGTTGAGTGAGCAGACTAGTGTGATGGTCAAGTGGATTAATATTCCATTGGATGCAACGAGGCCAGCTGAGCGATCTGAACAAAGTGCGTTGATGCCAGTGTCATCCAAGCAGAAATGGCCAATTCCAGAGTCATTTTATCCAACTGAAGAGATGAAGAGCCTACCAGCACGTACATCAGCACTTTTATTGCATTATGCACAGGATGAATCAACTGTGTTTACCGAGATTGCTCAGGTTGAGGGTGATGTGTATGTTGTGGATGCACCACGGACAAGGGATCTGTTGATGCAAAGACCTCCTGGAACTACATGGCCTGTGTTTGTATTGAATAGTTGCAATCAGCCAGGTATTGGAAGTCCCATTGGGTATTTATGTGTAAAGAGAGATGAATTGCAGTTGAGAGTATTGCCCTACGCCTTTGTGGATTTGGTTAAATTGCTTCCTGCTAGGGATACTGGGAATCTACAGAGATGGTTGGATTACATTCCACCTTATTACCATGCAGCATTGACCCCGGTGTTTGAAGCATATGGAGTCCTGGGTGGTGTGAGGTTGATGGCTGGATCGCCTTACTCACAGAGTATACAAGATGCTCAAGCCAAGATGAAGAGGGTTGCAATGGAGAGGGTTGAGGGTGTTGAAAGCGTTCATTTAGGCAAGACGCCAGGGTACCAGTTGGTTGGAATGTATATGGATCTACTGCAACATGCATTGAAAGAGGAAGGGTTGGAGACAGAGGTGGATTGGAAGGGTAAGACACCCACACTCCAAACAAGGCAAGGTGATGTTGTGCCCATGGACATTTCAGCAGAATTGGAGCCGATTTCCAAAGAGGTGGTTTCAGAACTACCTACAAGGTCCTTGCCTGCGCCATTGGTCGATCCAGTAAGTCCATCCAGAATTGCAATCATCACTCCCAGTACTTTAACCACTGCACCCAGCATCTCTCCTGTTTCAACCACAGTTCCTAGCATCACTCCCAATCCAACAGTCAATTTAGCCACCACTCCCACTCCAGCAGTTACTCCTACTCCAGCCACCGCCCTTAGTGTCAGCACCGCTTCAGTCACACACATCTCAATGGAAATTGCAAAACTGATCAGATCACCACCTCGCACTTACAACGAACAATTGATCCTCCAACAAATTCATTCATCTTTTGCACAATTAACTCAATCTGACCAACGCATCCTCATTCAAAATTGTCTCACTACAGCCAAATCCTTAAGAAGACATTCCCTCGTCACTTCATTGGATGCCTTGAACTCCTAGCCTGGTCAGGATACATTCAGAAACGATCTCTACAGTCATGGATGCATCCACCACATCAACAGTACACAGGAAATCCTGCTCGTCACTTGGGTACTCTAAATCTACCAACTGACTTGCCACCAATCTATCCCCATTCACAATTGGATGGTCTTGTCGCTCCTTTAATCGTTTCAAAATAACATCTTGTGCCACATTCAACAATACAAATTGTACACTTCCACCCTGTCTCAGAGTATTTCTATACCTCTTTTTCAATGCTGAGCATGCCAGTACCACAGGTCCCTTCTCTCCAATCACCCCAGCAAGTGTCTCTAGCCATGGTTGTCGATCAGTATCATTCAAAGGTATCCCACGCTTCATTTTATCCACATTCTCAGCAGGATGGTAGTCATCTGCATCCACAAACTCCATCTGTAGCTCATCAGCCACCCTCTTACCAATACTACTCTTACCACTAGCACATATTCCAATCACAATCAGTGTATCCATAAAAGTTTTTCATCTCTCATCATGACCCAA
>QZWU01000201.1:0-14526 GCA_004114255.1 Acaulopage tetraceros
CATCCTTCTTCACAACACGTCTGACAATGCGGCGAATCACCTTGCGAGTAATGGTGGTACCACTGGTCTCGCCTTCAGGCACAGGAACAACAGCATCACGTAGTGATTCAATCTTCTATTGCAATGAGTTTGATTATGTGGCGAGTGGTGATGAATCTGCTATAAACTGTTCATGGAGACATCGAGATTGATTGTCCAACTAATCATTGCTATTGAATCAGGCGGAAAATAGCCATGATTGCTGAGAGTGATGATAAAGATGCCCTTCTAGTGAGTATGGTGGTTGGTGTATCAAAAGAGCCTGCTGGTCACGGATTGATTGTGGCATATGTGGTAAATCAAGAGTGAAAAAGTTTTGACTGTGGGTGGAATTTGTGCCTCGCAAAGTTGGGGGGTGTAGTCCGCAAATTTTGCTACGTACTCTCGCAAAATGGGGGCACTCCCCACAGTTTAGAACCAAATATTGCTTAGGTAGAGGTTGCGCAGTGATGTTCAAAAGTCACCTTAAGGGACTGTCTCTTGGTCTATCTAAAGAAGACATTCTATCAATATAGCCAGCAAAAATGCAGGTTAATTAGTCTGGTCATATTTCAAGGAATGATACGATAATTATAGAAAGAATTAAATCAGTTGCATACCTCTCTATAAGAAAACAGTTTTGAGTGGACATAAGTTTATTTGTCATTTCCTATTGAGCTTTAGAGGGTTTGTTTTCTGTCTCTGTTGGCTGTTCTGATTGCTCTGGCTCCTCTGAGGGTTCTGGCTCCGTGGGTGGCTCTTCAGGTTCAGTGGGTGGATCTTCAGGCTGAGTTGGTTGAGGGTCTTCTGGCTCAGTGGGTGGCTGAGGATCGGTTGGTGGTTGAGGATCAGTGGGTGGATCAACTGGAGGCTGGGGATCCGTAGGTGGTTGAGGATCAGTAGGTGGATTAACCGGAGGCTGAGGATCGGTTGGTGGATCAACTGGAGGTTGAGGGTCAGTGGGCGGATCGACTGGAGGCTCAGGGTCAGTTGGAGGATCTGTAGGTGGCTCCACAGGTGGTTCAGGTTCATCAACAGGTACACAGACATTGGACTCATCACCAGTTGCAAGACACTTGAGACCATCGGCACATTGCTTCTCTTCACTACAGTTTTCACCTTCACGCGCGAATTCTGGAAGACATTGCTTCTCTTCACCACCTTCACCAACCTTGCACACCAAACCAATGTCACACACATCATCTGTTTCACATTGATCACCTTCACGTCTGTACTCACGTTGACAAGTCTTGTAGCTTGGATCTTCAGTTGGATTACAGACCAAACCAGCGTTACATTGCCATGATTCTTGACACCATTCATCTTGTCCAAGGCGTTCAGTAGAGCAACGGTAAATGGTTTCAGTGGTCTGCCAATCACGTTTACAGGTCAAGGCCTTGTCACATTCATTGAAGGTATTACCATCAAAGCAAACTTCACCTTCTTGCTTGAAGACAGACTTGTTCTTGGTGCAGTAGTAGTTACCATCTGTGTAGAGGCGACAGGAGAATCCATATTCACAAGTAGCAGCCTCACAACGTTCGTATTCCTTCGCAACTGGCTTCAAGCAACGTGGTAAACCGAAATAGTCGGCACGGCAAGTCAACCCAAGGTTACATGTAACACCATATCCACATTGTTGACCTTCATACCCAATGATGGTACGTGGTCTTCTGCAGCGGTATTCATCATCACTGGAGCTTGTGCTGCACACCAAACCATATCTGCACCATTGAGAACGATAGCAGCGGTCACCAAGTTCACCACCCTCATAATGAGGATCTTGACATGTGTTGGCACCAGTTTCCCAGTCATACTTGCACTCCAAATCGTATCTACACAACTGATTGACATTGTCACAACGATCACCAACTTGTCCATCACGTCTTGGTTCCCAGCGAATATTGCAGCGGTACTCACCAAAGGTATCACGTTCACAAACGTTACCCCATTTGCAAGGTCTGTCCCAGCTACAACGATCACCAATGTTACCACCATTGTTCCAATCACGTTGACGACAGTAAGAATAACCATCACTGTAAACAACACAATTCAATCCAAATCTGCAGAAATTGTAGCGATTGTCGCAACGTTCACGTTCACCAACTTCTCTGCGTTGATTTGGATACTGGCAACGGTTGTACCCATCGTTGGAGCGTTCACATTGGAGCCAGTTCTTGCAAGGGCGAGAGACATCACAGCGGTCATTGAGGTCACCTCGTTCACGGTTTTCCTTTGGGAAGCAACGTAAACCTCTGTCACGGCTGGTGCGACATTCATAGCCCCATTTGCATGGTCTTGTCCAGTCACAGGCGTCACCCATACCTCCATTACCAGGACGATCATCATCTCTGACTTTACAAATGTTGTTGACACATTGAAGGCCAGAGCGACAATCACTGCGTTCTCTGCAACGATCTCCAGAGTTACCTGGTGGCTTGGGAGCATTGGTGCGTCTGCAATGACCATTCACACATTCATAGCCAAATTGACATTGTCTGTGACGACCACATTCTGGTTCAGGGGGTGGAGGAGGGTTGTTATCTGGGGCACAACGGTTGTCACGACATTTGAAACCATGACGGCAAGGACGATTCTTATCACATTCAGTTCGAGGGATATCGTCTGCAACGCACTTGTTGCGAATGCATCTAAAGCCACGTTGACAGGATCTGCGATCATCACATTCACCACGGGGTGGATCTTCGCGACGGACACATCTCTCACGCTCGCACTTGAAGCCGTCGCGGCATTCACGGTCGCTTCTGCATTCAGGCTGTGGTTGATCACGAACACACTTTTGGTTGACACACTTTCTTCCTTGGCCGCAATCACCATCACGCGTGCACTCTGGTCTTGGATCTTCACGGCGGACACATTTCTCTCGTTCACACTTGAAACCATCACGGCATTCACGATCGCTTCTGCATTCAGGCTGTGGTTGATCACGGACACATTGGTTACGGACACAGTTGAATCCACGAGAGCAAGGACGGTTGGAATCACATTCACCGACTGGTGGAGGTGGGTTAGGGACAACACACACATTGTTGATGCACTTTCTTCCAGGTCCACATGGCCTACGTTCATCACACTCACCACGAGGCTAATTTTGATTAGGTTAAGAGTAAAGTAAGACTTACAGGTGGTGGGGGTGGATCGTCACGACGAACACAGCGGTCATTGACGCAAGCACGTCCAGGTCCACAATCAGCATTGTTGTTGCATTCACGGCGAGGAGGAGGTGGCGAAGGATCATCACGTCTTACGCACCTGTCATTCACACAGGCGCGTCCAGGTCCACAGTCAGCATTGTTGTTACATTCACGACGTGGAGGAGGTGGAGATGGGTCATCACGGCGAACACATTTGTCATTCACACAGGCACGTCCAGGTCCACAATCAGCGTTGTTGTTACATTCACGACGTGGAGGAGGTGGAGAGGGATCATCACGTCTTACGCACCTGTCATTCACACAGGCACGACCTGGTCCACAGTCAGAGTTGGAATTGCATTCACGACGTGGGGGTGGTGGTGAAGGATCGTCACGACGAACACATCTTCCACCAACACATTGTTGCCTACCACCACAGTCCCCATCACTTCGACATTGATCCCTTGGAGGAGGGGGCGTGGGAGGTGGCGTTGGTGGGGTTGGAGGTGGACGAGTTGGAGGTGGCGTTGGAGGTGGACGACTTGGTGGTGGTCTACTTGGTGGAGGCGTTGGAGGCTAAGGAAATGAACAGCACAAACAGTTGAGACATACTGGGCGACTTGGTGGTGGCGTGGGAGGTGGTCTACTTGGTGGAGGCGTTGGAGGCTAGGAAAATTAATACCGACAAACAGTTAAGACATACTGGACGACTTGGTGGAGGCGTGGGAGGTGGCCTACTTGGAGGTGGTGGCCTGCTGGGAGGTGGAGTTGGTGGCGGAGGCTATAAGAATCAATAGTAAAAGTAGTTGAAGCATACTGGTCTGCTGGGTGGAGGAGGTGGTCTGCTAGGTGGAGGAGGAGGAGGCTAAATACATGAATACCACAGCAAACAAACGACTTACAGGTCTTGAAGGTGGTGGAGGTGGTGGTGGTCTAGATGGGGGAGGAGGAGGAGGATTACATGATGAGGACATCTTGATTGGCAATCAAATCACCTGCATGGATTGTAGTCCAATCCAGGGATTTGGCACCAATGCCAGTGTGTGGCATGGGGATATCAGTGAGTGAGACTTCGCTGGGACGTCGTTGATGGGCCATTTGAATATTTTCTGTGGGAAAAAAAGGGCTGGACTATGCTCTCTGTTTTTTTTTGCATGTCAGCCCAATGAGCCATACTCTTTATTCCACAGTTCATAGGAATCCAAATCCTTTTGACTGACGCTTGCTCTCACTTGAGTTAGTGCATGTGAGAAATCTGCAAAGGTGATGGGACGTACATCTTGAGTGGATATGCTGAGAATGTCCTTGATTTCACGAATTGGTCCAAGTGCTGCTTCTCTGCACAGTCCATCCATATCTGAACCAGAATAGCCCTTGGTAGAATCACATAATTGGCTAATTTGATCATCGGATAATTCTGTCTTTTGTTCTTTGAGCAAGTTGCGAATGATGACTCCTCGTGCTTGTTTGTCAGGAAGTGGAATGTAAAGACGCTTACGGAAACGTCGACCTAGTTTGGTTAGATCAAAGCAGAGTGGTGGAGGAGTGGTACGAGCAGCTTCATCAATCTCATGAGGTCGATTGGTGGCACCAATGACGAGAATTCGTTCTGCTTCTTGACCAGTGCGACATCCATCAAATTGCACGAGGAATTCTGTCTTGATCTTGCGAGAAGCATCAAATTCACCATCTGTTCTTTGAGTTAGGAGTGAGTCAATCTATCCAATGTCAGTTCACAACATTTACAATTTGCTTTGCCTCATCAATGAAAATGACTGCTGGTTGACTACATCGTGCAACTGCAAACAAGGCACGAACCATCTTTTCACCATCACCCACCCACTTTGAAGTCAGTGATGATGAACTAATTGAGAAAAAGGTCGCCCCTGACTGACTAGCAATACACCTTCCAATCATGGTTTTGCCCGTGCCTGGTGGTCCAAACAACAACAGGCCCTTTGGAGGTCCCCTTAGCCCTGTAAAAATGTCTGGTCTTAACATGGGCCACACCACAATCTCCTTGACGCTATTCTTGGCATGATCCAATCCTGCAATATCCTCCCATCCAATAGACTTGTTCTCCTCCATAATTTCACTCTTAATGCGCTCCACCATGGTAGGATCAATGTGCTTCAATCGATCATCCACAGCCACAGGTGATTTGAACTTGCGGTTCCCATTGCTCACACGGTTACTTTGCAACAGCACATCTCCCTCTTCCTCCAAACAAGAAGCATTACGCTTACGCTCTGTAATGTACTGATCCATGGCAGATACAAAACCCTCTCCGCTCACTCGAGGCGCGTCATCCATGCTTGCTTGCAACGTGGCACGCTCTCGCATGAATTTGGCATGAAGCTTACGAATACGCTCCAAAGCCACTAAATCGTCCTCTTGTCTTTCTGCAATCTCCAATACGCGTATAATCTCCCCACTTGCCTTGAGCATGCCACCATCATCCCCTCGTTTCTTTGCACCAGCCCATTGTGCACTCAATCTTTTTGTTTCTTCCTTATAATCCATCCCAAAAGAGAAAAAATGTCAACTGACGCATTGACTGCTAAACGCGATGCACTGCTCTCCACCACCCTTGATGATCAACATGTCATCACTGCACTCAAATTACTCAAAGAAGAGTACCCACAATTAGACGTGATTGAGTCGATGGATCAAATTCGTCATGTACTTGAACGCACAATTGCTCAAAAACACGTTCAATTCCTCACTGCTTATGATTCCCTGCTCAATGACCTCGATGCCTTTCAGGATGACGTGCATATACTGGTAGCAACGTGTAGTGCAGTTGAACAATCCTGGCAACAAGCTCATGACCAAACCACTGCTCTCTTTGCAGCAACTTTGCCTCTTGAAGACCAAAAGCACCACATTGAACAACGCTTGTCCACAGTTAATGCCTTCATCTCTCGTTTCACCCTGACAAATGATCAAATCCACGCATTGACTGACCAACAAGGCCTCTCAAAAGAGTTCTTTTCAGCCTACAAACAACTTCAGACCATTCAACGTGAATGTGAAACCTATCTCCTTCCCACAGAATCCAGATTAGCGGATGATGTACTCAACTACGCTACAGATTATCAGGAAGCAGCCAATACGAAATTATTGGTGGGAACACAACAAGAATACCGCACATGGGATCCAGAAATGCCAGAAGTAACGCCTGCATTGAAGGGTGCCATGCTTGCACTCCGTCACAAACCAGCATTGTTTCAGATTTGTGTAGAGGATATTAGTTCAGCACGTCGCATGTACCTCCATCAAGCCTTCAATTATGCCATGACAGAAGGACCAAGACCACTTGAACTATTGGCACATGATCAACAACGCTACATGGGTGAAATGCTAGCATGGCTGCATCAAAACGTCATGGGAGAACGTGAATTATGGAACGCATTATTCAGTTGTGAACAGGATGGCCTAGAAGAAGAACCCAGTCCATTAGCAGATGCAAATGTTGTCCGTACCTTGATTGATGTTGACCTTTCCGAAATCCTTGAACCATTCCGTCTACGCCTTGTCGCTGTTTTAGATGAGCGTGCAGGCGTGATTCACGAGTACAAGCTAGCCCAATTACTCTTATTTTACTCTTTGACTATTCAACGTGTCATTGGGAAATCTACAAATATTTATGCCTTGTTGGATACGTTGGTCACAGAAGCATTCGACATTTTTGCTGAAACATTACAAGAAACTGCTCAACACCTATTGCGATTTCCTGAGGCTCCAGGTGAACATTTAACGCCATGTAATGCAGTCAAGGAATCTGGACAACATTTGAGTGAAATTGTGCAGGCATATGCTCAATCCATGGTTCAGGAATCAGAACAGGATGATACAAGGCGTCCTGGATTCGATGCAGTACTTGGTAGGATGATTGGACCATTACTTCAAATGTGTGCATTGGGTGCATCTCACCTCACTGAACGTGACCATGCAATCTACATGATCAATTGTTTATCTAGTCTAAGACAATCGTTGGGCGATTCACCATCTACTCTGAATAGGAGGAATGCATTGAAAACTGAAGAAGCCAATTATGTCCATGTGTTGATTCAGAATGAATTTGATGATTTGTTGGTTGCTAGTGGATTATTCGAACTTGCCAAACAATCAGAAATGACTCAAGTTGACCTTGTGTTTTCAGAACGACCTCATTGTGAACCAGAAGCTGTTGCATTGGCACTTTCACGTCTTGATACTTGGCTCTTTTCATCCAATTTGGATGTGCCTCAGTGGTTGCGTGTGTTGAATGATGTCAAGTTGGCAAGTGAGATTTCAAAACGGGCATTAGAAGAATTTGTACATGCATATCAAAAGGTTCGAAAATGTTTACTGCAGGATTCAGGGTATGAGGAGTTGTGGCGTTCAGGTGCAGTGTTGAGATCAGTTGATGAATTGGAAACATTGGTACTGTTTGATTAAACCGTCAATCTCTGTCCCACTAAACAGTCAATCTATCCAAAATAGTGGACATGTCGACTTGTTGTGAGGAAAAGCGGACGCCAAATACTCCATCTTCACCATGGAACGTGACTTGTTCACCAATCATGATGATGCTGCGTGGTTCAGAAGAGAGTCCATGTATTAAATTGCGTAGGATGGCACCATTATCCAAATCAATCACCATCAATTTGCCTTCAAAAGTGAGACAAATGGCAAGAGAGGCGTAAATGGTGAAACCACTAATGATGCAAGGCAATTGGAATTTGAGTAATTCTTTGGTGGGATGATGGACGCCCTTGTCAGGTTGGATTTCCAATACGCAGAATTCACTCTTTTGCGTAACAGTGTCTTGAGCCACACTTATCACCCTCAAAGACAGATTCTCCACTTGATTCTCTTGATCAATTTGACCAAATGGGATTTCACGAACGGCTGGTTGAATGCGTGCTGACCAAGGCGTGAGAGAATGTCCAGAGAACCGCTGTAGTTCTTTACCCGTCCATGTATCCCAAATGCACAAATTGTCATTGTAATGAGCAGTAACCACATAATCAGGCCACCTTGGATCATGACTAATGTTGACAATCAATTCACCATATTCCACAGTTGTGATTTGATCCTCACTCTTCTCCCTACCATCCAAATAGTGCCGCACACGCACCAACATACCAGAATACTGGCCATCCAATCCAAACATGAGCGTATCCACCACCATGGGATCATCCTCATGAGCACTTACAATGACTTGTCTGCCATTGAACAATATGGGATCCTCCAAAACCACTTCATCAATGAGGGTAGGCTGTTCCGTAAATGATTCAATACGGTACAATCGAATAGTCTCCAACATCCTTCCTGCAGTGACCAAAGTAGCCAGATACTTGTGATTCCAGTTCACATCCACCAATTCATTGCGCCTTCCAAACTGTTCAACTTGAGCAGGAAGTGGCAATTTACACGCCAATTTCCATTGAGGAACCTCCCAAATAAAGGCATGATAATTGTTGATGTACCCATCAATATAGGCACCACATGAGAAGATACCCTGCAATTGGCCATCCTTCTTTGCCATATCAAGAATGTGGAAACTGGATAATCTGAGACCACTATCTTGCATATCAACAGCATTATCACCACGATCATGCACAGCCACAATATCTTCTAAAAAGGAAGTAGTTGGAGGAGTCTCTTGATTTTCAAATGCGTCAAAGTAGGGATCAGACCACTTTGCACGAAACTTGAGATCACGTTCCAATACAGTCTTCCAGTCACGTTGAGCAGCTGAATCGTACATGACATTGATGGACCACGAATTAAATCTACTTTTGAATCCAGCATACCAAATGCGTTGATCCTGCATAATGCGCAAAAAGCGTTGACAAGTACATTGAATATCGGAGAATGCAGTCAAATCAGAAGCAACTGCAAACGCAAAAATACGAAACCAAATCTCATCTGGAAAAGAAGTCATGGGAAAAGTCTTGCCTTCAGACATCAGTACGGTATGAGAACAGCTCATTCCACCTCAGACATCAGTACCAACCTTTCCACTCATAACATTCAATCTGGAACGTTATCACAAATTAGATAAATTGGGTGAAGGCACCTATGCCACCGTCTATCGTGGTAAATCAATCTCGAATAATGAAATCGTTGCCATCAAAGAAATCACCCTCGATCCTGAAGAAGGAGCACCATCAACCGCAATCCGTGAAATCTCTCTCATGAAAGAACTCCATCACCCCAACATTATGCGTCTCTTGGACGTCATCCATACTGAAACACGTCTTCTCCTCATCTTTGAATTCATGGACCTTGATTTAAAAAAGTATATGGAAAGGCATGGTTCACATGGTGCACTCGCTCCTCAGCTCGTCCGTTCATTCGCTTACCAACTCTTACTTGGCCTTGCGTATTGTCATAGACAGCGTGTTCTTCACCGTGATTTAAAACCACAAAATCTACTTATCAATTCAAGAGGTGAACTCAAATTAGCTGATTTTGGATTGGCAAGAGCATTTGGAATCCCTGTTAATACGTACAGTTCAGAAGTTGTGACGTTATGGTACAGGCCTCCTGATGTGTTGCTGGGTAGTAGATCGTATAATACGACTATTGATATTTGGTCTGCTGGATGTGTGATTGCTGAAATGTTTACAGGGAGACCATTGTTTGCTGGGAGTGCTAATGATGATCAATTGGTCAAGATATTTAGGGGATTGGGTACGCCCAGTGAGATGGTATGGCCTGGTGTGAGTCGCATGCCTAATTGGAGAGCTGATTTCCCATTTTATCCAACCAAGACTATTGCGCAGATTATGCCGCAGTTGACTGCTGCTGAGCCTTATGCAGTGGATCTTTTGAGTAGGATGTTGGTGTATCAGCCTGATAGGAGAATATCTGCAGAGGAAGCCTTGTTGCACCCGTACTTTGCGAGTATCAGGCATTAAAAAGGTTATTTTTTATTGAACGAGTGCGTCCATGGCTTGTTTCATCAATACACCCATTTTAGCAGGGGATTCAGTGACGACTACTCCTGCAGATTCCATGGCAGCAATCTTATCACCTGCCTTGCCCTTACCTCCTGAAATAATAGCACCAGCATGACCCATTCTTCTACCTGGTGGTGCAGTACGTCCTGCAATGAATCCAACCACAGGCTTGGGTTGATCACGCGTCAAATTGTGCTGCTTAAGGAAATCTGCAGCCTCTTCTTCTGCACTTCCACCAATCTCACCAATCATGATGATGCCTTGAGTATCAGGATCTTCCAAAAATACCTTCAAACAATCAATAAAGTTGGTGCCATTGAATGGATCACCGCCAATGCCAACACAGAGGGATTGACCAAGGCCAACTTGAGTGGTTTGGTTCACTGCTTCATAAGTGAGCGTACCTGAACGCGACACAACACCAATGTTGCCTGGAAGGTGAATGTGGCCTGGCATGATACCAATTTTACAGGCACCTGGCTTGATGATACCCGGGCAATTTGGACCTACCAACCGAGATTTGTTTTGGGAACGAAGGGCCTTGATGACGCGTACCATGTCTTGTTGAGGAATACCTTCGGTAATAGCAACGATCAAGCCAACTTCATTCTCAATTGCTTCAAGGATAGCGTTGGCTGCAAGTGGGGGAGGTACGTAGATGACTGTAGCATCAGGTTGAGCGTGTTTGACGGCCTATATGCGTGGTTAATGGATCAGGATCAGCTGATTACTTCTGCTACGTTGCCATAGACTGGAAGACCAAGGTGGACTTGACCTGCTTTGGTGGGAGATACACCACCAACCATGTTGGTACCATAATCGATAGCTTGTTTGGAGTGAAATGTGCCCTATAAACGGTCAAGAGGACAGAGGTAGGAGGGATGATGCCTGTTTTCCAGTCAAACCTTGGCAAATGACACGCGTGTTTTTGTTGATGAGGAGATTTCTGACTGTCTCATCGTATGGAGAACGTACTGACCGACTTGTGGTAAATGTGCGAGCAAACTGGCCTAGCAAGATGAGCTTGAGATGATTTGAAACGTGCGAATCATGACGAAAAATTTTCATGTCTGATTCTGAAGAATTCTCCATTCGCATCAATGAGGAATATGCAGCCAAGTACGAGAACTTTAAATCCAAGCAAGAATTAGCCAAATGTACGCGTCATTTTTAGGATTTAACGCGTTTTAGTACAAGATAAATACAAAGATGCTGATCAGGATCGATTAGCCAAAGTATTGGAACGTAAACGCAAGTATAATGTTCCAGATGATGGTTCGTATGCCATGGACGCGTATGAGGATTCTGATGAGTCGTCTTCTGAAGAAGAAGATGAAATGGGTGAATTGGTGACGCCTCAAGTGGATGCCAAGATTTTACAGACCATTGTGGCTATTCGTAACAGGGATCCAAAGATTTATGAGAGCAAGGAGCATATCTTTGATACGGATGATGAGGGTGAACAGGTGGAAAAGGGACCAAAGACCAAGGAAATGCGGTTAAAGGATTATCATCGCAAGTTGATTATGGAAGATGGTGGTGTGGTGGATGAAGAGGCTGAATTGAGTAGGATCAAGGTGATGACGCATACAGAGGAGCAGCAGGCACTCAAAGAATCCCTCAAGAAGGCTGCAGAGGAGGAAGAGAGTGAAGAGGATGATGATGATGGTGGATTGTTTAAAAAGAGGACCAAGACACAGCAAGAACTTCAGGCAGAAGAGGAAGATTATCGACAATTCCTACTGAATTCGCTCACCAATGCCAATAGTGGAGAGAGGGAACTTGCACGCTGGAAGAACTACAAGAACGATCCATCCGTTGATGAAGGTGAAGCCTTTCTCATGAATTATATTCTTGGACGTGGCTGGATTGGGCAAAACACCAAAGCCATTCCACAGTATGAGGAAATTGTACAAGAAGAGGAGTTGAGTCAAGATGAAGAGGCAGTGGAACAAGCTGAACAATTTGAATCAGAGTATAATTTCAGATTTGAAGAGCCTGGAGGCACACGCATCGTCACACATGCACGCGACATTCACGATTCTGTACGTAGAAAGGATAGTAAGCGTAAAACGGATCGACTTGTCAAAGCCGACAGAAAGGAGGAAGAAAAGAGACAAAAGCAGGAAGAATTGAAACGACTCAAGAACCTTAAAAAGCAGGAAATTTATGACAAATTGAAGAGGATCCAAGAGATTACAGGGAATGAAACGGTTGGTGTAGATGATGTGGATTTGGATGGTGATTTTGATCCTGATCAGTACGATTCCAAAATGACGACACTGTTCAATGATGATTATTACGATGCAGATGATAATGAGAAGCCAGTGTTTAGCGAGGATGATGTGGACATTTCAGATATTTTACAAAAGGCAGAGAAGAAAAAGAAGGGTAAAAAGAGGAAAAAGAAGTTGCAAGTGGTTGAGGAGGAAGGAGAAGAAGTGGATCAAGGTGAGTATGGGGATGATGACGATGAGATTGTCATGGATGCAGATTATCTTCCTGGTGGTGAATTCTATGGTCAAGACGTTCCTAGCAACCCAAGCAAGAAAAAGATGCCTCAAACAAAAGACAAGAAGGGTGCTAAACGTGCATTCGAAGAGTACCTTGATTCCTTTTACCAATTGGATTATGAAGATATGATTGGAGATTTACCAACGAGATTCAAGTACAAACAGGTGAAATCAGCGTCCTATGGGCTGAGTGCAGAAGATATTTTAATGGCTGATGACAAGGATCTCAACAGGCACGTGTCATTGAAGAAACTTGCACCCTATCGACCAAAAGAAGTGGAAAAGAAGGATGTTGCCAAATACGCTAAAAAGAAACGTGTCAACAAATTCAGAGAAACACTGCAAAAGAAGTTGGCTGGTGAGATTGTTGAAGGTGCAGAAGGACGCATCAAGAACAAGGCTAAAAAGAGAAAGAAGGAGGAATAAACGCTCGTATTCATCTAGTTAGTTGGCTTGACGCTGGTGGTGCTACGATAAGCACTTGGATTGCTTGGATTGATGCTGGTAGAGCCAAAATAAGCACGTGGATCACTTGGATTGAGAGTGGCAGTGCTACGATAATCACTTGGATTGATGGTTTGTGGCTTGTAAGGCTTGCCACCAAATGGAAAGCATCTTCCCATACCCAACACATCAAGTTCGTTCACCTTGCACCCAAGTTCGGGGCCACATGGAAAGCCATTGGGAGGTCTCACTGCATATCCAGGAGCAGCCTTTTGGGAACGAGCAGCCACTTTGGCATAATCTTCATTCACCACAGCCTTGAGGTAACAAGGTTCACCCAACCCCATAGCAGGGGTTGAAGCAGCATTGTAATTGAGAACCTTTACACAAACCTGGCTAATACAGACAAGTCCAAAATCACAACGGTTCTGAGAGTCAACAGACCCTTCAACATTGCATTCCTTACCAAGAGTAGCAACCTTGAAAGCACAACGACCATGACGACTTTCCACCTTTCTAAAGCAAGTCAATGAACCTTTGCACTCTGTTTCAGATTTGCATTTATCACCAAGGGTCTGAGTGCCAGATTTACCCTGGAAGAGGCCACGGAGAGCATCAGAAAAATCTGTGGGGACAGCGACGGTGTAGATTGCGAGTGTAGAGATGATGAGGGCAGTGATGGAGCGCATAGTGACAGGTCAACTGTGTGTGGGATGAGGATTGTTGGGGGAAAAAAAAAGATTTTTTCAGTAATGATTGGGCGATTTGGCAGTCGATTGTATGCGACAACAGGAACCATCATTACAAGGCCACCACCTCCAAAGAGCCTACCCATCCATCCACCTTCATCAGCAGCGTTTACAGGTCGACCAGTTTACAATGACCTCATTGCACGTCTCGAACACCTCCTTGACCACTATTCACAAATTCATCCAATAGGCAAAGCACCTGTACCTCATCCCACGTGGCCAGGAGCACTATCACGTTCCCATCTATCCGATACTTATGGTGTGGAATTTAGTGCATCTGAACACCGTCGTATTAGTGGTAAAATTGCACAAATTGTCAAATTACCCGCGTTTTTACACTCCATTGACCTCGTACAAGAACTGGAACCATTTAAAAAGATCTTGTCTGTAAAGAAGGAAATTACAGAAGAAGAAAGGTTGGATGAATGGAAACGTGCTTATGGGTATGGATGGCGTAAATCTGCATCAGCGCGTGTTTGGTTGATTCCTGTTAAAGAAGGACATGTTGGGGAAATTAGAGTGAATGGAAGGACACTTGGTGATTATTTCGTGGATTTGAGACATGCTGAGAGTGTTGTGGAACCATTGGAAGGGACAGAAACGGTTGGCAAGTACAATGGATGGTGTTTGGTGAGGGGTGGTGGGGTTATGGGTCAAGCTGAGGCTGTAAGATTGGCATTGGCGCGTGCTT
>QZWU01000202.1:0-14114 GCA_004114255.1 Acaulopage tetraceros
GGATGATCGGGAGTGATCTGTGCTTCAAGTAGGCGGCTGAAATCACCAAATACTGCTGACAATGAGATTCCACTTGAGAGATCAGGGTTTGAGTCGAGGTCTTCCTTGAATAGAATTATAAAATTGATAAACCTTTGTCTTGAGTTCACCATCTTCCCAGGTGGATGACAGTTGGGGGAAGATGGTGTGGGGGACAGGCGATGAGGAAGCCTGCAATGGCAATTTGAAAAGATTTTCACAAATACAAATGAACCATCAAGACTTTTATACCACTTCAACTGCAAGTCCACCACTCTCACTCACTCAATTGAGTAGAATCTCGTCTCAAGTATTGTTCAACATGCACAGGCTGCTCGTCACAACAAACAACGCCATTTAGATTTATCCAACTTTGTTTCATCACTCCATCAACAATTACTCGTCAAGAATATCGATTACGTGCACGATGCTCAGGCCATCACTGCTTACATTAATTCCCTACAAGAGATTGACACGTTCATTGCCAAATCTTCCGCCACAACTGGTTTCATGAGACGCCTGTCCTCCACCACCAGGTTGGACGATAAAAAGTACAATGAACTCACAGGCATGCTGGATACGCTCGTGGATAAGCCCAATGGTGGCGTGTATGAGCACGTAAACAACAGCTCGCTCTTTTTACACCTCAGAGAACAGAATAATTCCATTGCTCAAGTTTTGCTCAATAAGCACTTGGCTGCCTCCACTGTATCGATGGAAAGTTATGTGCCCGTGCGTCCGGATGATTTCTCCACTAGAATTCAGCAGTTGGAACATCAAGTGGATCAATTGCAGCAACAGTTGACTCTGCAACACATTCAATCTGAGGAAGCCATCAAAATCACCCTTGTGCAAGAACGCATGTTGTGGCAGAATGCATTGGATGAAGTGTGGAGTCGTGCCAAATTGCATGTTCAGGACATGATTCGAATGGAACGTGAACGCATGGCTCGTACAGTACGCTATGAAACAGGTGTCATGCTTCGATTGGATGGTTGTGGTGCAGCCATGTGCGTTGAAACAAGCACCTTGAATGGTCAAACGGTTAGACGGGTTCTGCTTTCCACTGAATTCACCACAAATCCACAGCACTACACTCGATGGCTGCTCTATCAAGCCAGACATCCAGCCGCATGGCCAAACAAAGGGTCAGAGGATAATTTTGTGTGTTATGGTGATGCTATTGTCCTCAAGAGTTCAGCAATTGAACCAGAAATCGGTATTTCCAGTGGAAATCATAGTGGTTGGATCATTGAACCTGCTTCTCCTGATAAAAAGATTGGGGATCATGTGCGTTGGGGAGATGCAATTCATCTCAAAATGACCAGTAGGCAAGAGTGGCTTTATGATCAACAAGGCAAGTTGGTGGCATCCAGCACAAACAAATCATCATGGTCATTATTCTGTAATTTGGTGGATGGTTAACTATTTATAAATTATTTTTACTATTTTAAGGATAATCCCACTCCTTTTACCCATCCAACTCCATAAAGTGACGGCTGTTCTGGTTGCAAGCGTCTCTTGAGCGTCTTTTTAGCCTTGATCTCTTGGTCAAGTGCATCAGAAATCCACTCCACTTGCACACACTTTTCTTCCATCAACTTGATGGTGGTTGCCCAACTAAACCGAATGATGGAAGGATAAGCAAACACCTTATCCACACACTCCTTGATCCACCGCTGTGTGTTGGGATCACTCGGGTACCCAGAACCAAAATCCCTATCTTGTACACCTTCTACAAAGGTCCAGTTCTTGAGAACAGAGTCACGCGTCACTTTGGCACAAATACTGGCCGCACTTACAATAGGAAAGAGTGCGTCTGCCTTCTTTGCCACTGTAAAGGTGATGGATGGAAAGAGGGATTTAAGGTAAGCTTCATAAGTGTGAGGCAGTCCAACAGTGTCCACATAAACGTGCTCAAGGTGAATGCCTTGCTGCAGTACACTCCTAATCAAATGCTCAGTAGCATCGTGCGCCTGCTGGTTGAGGTTGTACTTGTTACGCTTCAACATGCCCTTTGAAATGTCTTGAGGCATGAGCACTTGCAACGTGTAACCCATCCATGCATTCAAGGATTTTACTCGATTGAATAACCTGTCACGCGCTTCTTCTTTTAATATCTTGCTATCTAACACAATATGAACGCGTCCATTGTTGTGGGCTGACCTGCAAACTCCATTGTGGCCAATTCTTCTTGTCTTGCAACTGGACAAAAACAGACACCATACACCATGGGACCCAGAACAGGACCCCTACCAGCTTCATCAATTCCCATGATGCATGGTCCGTTTAGGCATTCTGGTGGAGTGTCTGATGAAATTGTATGTTGCATAAAAAAAAGTTTTTTTGTTTACATTTCCCATGATTAAACGATCGTTTTCAACACCAGCAACCTCAAAAAGTATCCTTCCATATGCCATATCACACGCGTGTAGCCATCGATCTACTGTTGCAGGACCTACGTCGGTTTCCTCAACGCCCTTTACAATACCGTGACATTTACGCTCCTTTTATCCAACTACGTCAAGAGGACATGAGCTACATTCAAGGGAAACGACTCTACTTGCTATGGACGCATTGCATGAGACTAGGCATTAACCTTGGTTACAGGGATGCACAGTTTCACATTACCCATCAATCCCTGCTACAGCCACAACAGCTACGTGTTAAATTGGAGTTGCATGCTGCTCGTCGTCACCCCCTGTACACTCAATCACATGGCCTTGTACTCTCTCTCTTATCCACCTATCACATTCATCCAGATGGTTGCATCACCCTTCACGACATTCACCACATTGAACCCTCACATTTCAAGGAAACTTGGTGGTGGAAACTATGGAAATGGCGTTTATTAAATCTACCAACGTGGGCAGGTGGCATGGCAACCTCCTCCAAACTTTAATGAGGTCCACTGGCAACTCCACCCGTCACTGGTTGCGATGGCTCAGCAGGTTGCTGTGTATTCCATGAAAGATAACTGTGATCTCCCAACTTTCTTGGGCGATAAAGGTGTCTTGCAGTAAAGATACATCCTAAAAGCACACAAACCACACCAACTGTAATGTAAGCAATACCAAGGAAAGGATTACGTCCACCCAAAAAGGAGACTGTTGAGAGTACAAGTGCCTTTTTACCACCAAAACTGGTCACATTGTACCTCGTGTCAATGTCAATCGAGTAAACGCCTGCCTTGAGCACTTGATTCTCATTCTTTCCCCATAATTTCAAAAAGTTGGGAAGGCCAGCTGTTCTCATCCACACTTGAAAGTGCTGATTGTTGAAAATAGCTTGAATAGTGGCATTGGAGTACTTGCCATCAGGGAACCTGGATTGCCAATTAGGAGGAGGGAGTACTTTTTGTAAATCCGTGTACTGAGGTGCACCAAAACGAGCAGCATCACTGGGCCATGCGATAGTACCACTTGAGAACTCGTACTTGTCAGCACTTCCCCCAACTGCAGTCAAATTATACAATGTATCATTAAAGAGGGAATTGGCAATAAATCCACAAGGGTAATAGACGGAATCCGAGTCTGCAGGGCCTGCCAAATCACTGCAACCACCAGCAGAGAGTTGGCCGCGTGTTCTGGACGTTCCTTTCAATTGTTCTGAATCATAAGACTTGACGTATTTGCGATGATTCTGATAAAAACCATCCATGCGATAATACATAAAGACAGGTGGTGCCATGTCCACAGGTACAGGGAATTGAATGGTGCAACGCTTCACTGCAGATTCGACACCTGTCAACTCATCCTTGGCAGTAGCATCAGCAAGTTTAGATCGAGGTTTGGCAAGGTTAATGGCAGTGGAATGAGGAAAACTGATGGAGTAATCGGACTCTGGTAAATCAACAAATTGTGGATCAGTCTGCTTGTAGCAATCAGTGTAATCGATCGAGATTTCTACAACCTTGTCTGAGGAATAGAGGAGCAATCCACCGATTGGAGCAAAAAGGATCCCAATGATGAAGAAGGTTGGTAATACAGTCTTGGGGGTGAGTAATGGTTGCCATGCTCGCAATCTCTGCTGCCTAAAGGCCGTGTTGGGTGGTTTGCGTGACTTTGATTCCTCCGTCATGCTGCTGTAAAATGTGATGAGTGGATGATGGTGACGCCTCAGACACTGGTACACCTTCCAAGAATGAAGTTGACAGCCGATTTGATCGCCAATTCCTATTCCTTCATCAACTGCTTGCATGACAGAGAGTTGGATTTGAGGGGATACAAGATTCCTGCCATTGAGAATCTGGGTGCAACGCGTAATATGAATGATGTGATTGACTTGTGTGACAACGATATTGCTAATTTGGACAACTTGCCCCTACTGCCTCGATTGCACACGCTATTGTTGTCCAATAACCGCATCCATCAAATATCCACGCGTACATCTACCCTCCTTCCTGGCCTGGAAACCTTGATCCTCACCAACAATAACCTAACACACTTTGTACAAGTGGAACCTCTGAGAACGTGCTCACAATTACGCTATCTCAGTCTCATGGATAACCCCATCACTCGCAAAGATAATTATCGATTGTGGGTGATTTGGAGGTGTCCCCAGTTGCGAGTATTGGATTTCATGCGCATCAAAGACCAAGAAAGGCAACAATCAAAACAACTATTTGGTGAGAAGCGACCCACACCTCAAGCCAAGGCTATCCTAAATACATTTGAGGAATTTGCAGTGGCATCACCCGCAGCAGTTGCTCAGCCAACAGTCACCCAACAAGAACAGGATCGTATTAGACAAGCCATCCAACAAGCAACAACTCTTGATGAAATTAGGCAATTGGAAGCACTTTTAAAGAGTGGAATGGTTCCCATGGAGGAATAAAACTTGTGTGTTATTCCACCAGTTATTTGTTTACCACTTTTGGTTCACCATCCACACTAGCAAAAATGCCTTGCAACACTCCCCAAACCACAGCAGGACTCTGACTAGCATCCACCCTTCTCCAAATCCCCTTGGTCTTGTAATAATTCACCACTGGCTTGGTCTGCCCATGATAATTCTCCAATCTCTTCACAAGTGTGGCTTCATTATCATCACTTCTTTGGATCAAAGGCTCACCAGTCACATCATCCGTCATGGGAACGCGTGGTGGACTGAATTCTTTGTGGTAAGAACGTCCAGAGGATGGATGGATCAACCTGCCAGTAATGCGTGATACCAACAACGCGTCTTCAATACTAAACTCTACGGCAAAGTCCAACTTTTTGTTTGCATGCTCCAACATGTCATCCAACTTTTCAGCTTGTTTGACGGTGCGTGGAAAGCCATCAAGAATAAATCCATTCTTGCAGTCGGGATTATTGCGTAATTCCTCTTCAATCATACCAACCATAATCTCATCAGAGACTAAATTACCAGCATCCATCACCTTCTTGGCCTCTATTCCGAGAGGAGTGGCTGCACGAACAGCTGCACGTAACATGTCACCAGTTGCCAAATGACAAATGCAATACTGCTTGGACACTAATGGTGCCTGCGTGCCCTTACCCGCACCTGGTGGGCCCATTATGACCAAATGGAGGTTTTTAGGAGTAGGATGAATGTCGTCCATCGAGGGTGATGGGACGCGTGATGAGGTGGGTTCGGGTGATGATGAAGTGGTGGCTGCTTTCTTTTTCTTGAAAAAGTCAAACATCCTTGCAGCTGGAAAGAGAAGAGAAATTATTATTAGGTTTGAAGGAGTACAAGACGCGCTTGCTTGATGCCAATGTTGAGGATGCGGTACTGGTTGCCTGGTGGAACGCGGAAATGACTGCCTGTACGAATGGCAAAGGTGGATTTGTGTACTGTGACTTGTACTACGCCTTGAATGACGTAAAAGATGGCAGTCTTTTCACCACTATTGCGGTTAGGTTTCTCTTGGTCAATGTCCAAGTCAAGGATGCCAGTGACGTAGTTGTCTTGATCCTTGAAGATACGTTGAAAGGAATACGCGTCATTCATGGTGGGTCTGGGATGAACCATTTCAGCAGTAAAGACAATGTCTAATTCATCTTCTTGTCCTTGTGCGTCCAATACGAGAGCTGTTGGTCGATTAACGCGAGAAAAGCCCTTTTGTTTGAGTCGATCTTCTTCTTGTTGGATGGATTGCACGCGCTTACCCCTTGTGACTTTGGCTGGAGTTGGTTGTTTAGGTAAGCGAATGACTTGCGTAATTACAGGTACAAGGAGACCATTCTCTCGTTGAAGGGCAACCTTGACGCGTTCATTACGCCAATAATCCAGAGGTTTGATGCGTTGTCTCTTGCTCTTGCGTACACCAACCGTCTCCTCCTCCTCCTCCTCCTCCTCTTCTGGTTGGTAATATTGAGGCAACGATGCTGCTGCCTTCTTTTTAGGCGGTGGACGTTTCTTGGTTTTTAGCGGTGAGGGTATCGGCTGTGTATCCATAGTGAGGTCAAATTGCCGTTTACGCTGTACCACTGTTGCCATTTCCTTGGGAGTAGATGCACCATTGGGTTGAAGGATGGAATCTAGTGTCATGTCGAGTTCCATATCATCCAAGGATAGGTGAAATGAAGGTGAATGAGCTGCAGCGGATTTACTGGGAGTCTCCTGCACAGGTGGTCGAGTGGATTTGCGCGTATTGTTGCTGGGAGTCTCTTGAACAGATGATTGAATGGACTGACGCGTGCTAGTGGGAACACGTACACTGGCATCTTCTTCATCCAAGGAATCGTGAAACGAGGACCGGTGTGCTGCTGCCGACTTGCTGGGAGTCTCTTGAATTGGTTGTAGGATAGAATGACGCGTACTATTGGGCACACGATCCATTTGATCAAGGGAAACAGAGTAATCCAAGGCGGATTTGCTGGGAGACTCTTGAACAGGTGGTTGAATGGATTGACGCACATTAGCATTGGACTTTCGTGTACTATTGAGCACATGTACATTGACATTGGGTTGACGCGTACTGTTGGGTGCATGCATGCTGGCATTCCACTTTTCAACAATTTGCATTTCCTCAGCATCTTCTTCATCTTCAGATTCAGGCCATGCTTCCTCAATGCCTGCTATACCATCAGAGTTCATCGACACGTCTTTTAGGCGAGCACCTGTTTTCCTAAAACTCTGTTAATCGATCCATCGAGATACTTGCCTCCCAATAACGCCTACTTGACCTGTAAATTTGTTTTTGCGTTTGTCTTTTTTCATTGCTGATTTTGGTGTGAGCGGTTGTCGTTTGGGTGGTTCTGGTGTGACCGATCGCGACGAATCAGAACCTGATGACCAAACATCATCAATATCTGCAAGTCCATGAGAATCACGCTGAGCAGTCTTGAGTGTTGCCCCCGTCTTTCTACTAGGATTAAATCCTCACCTCAACCACATACCTTCCAACCACTCCGACATTTTTAAATTTGTTGGGACGATTCTTTGTTGACATTTTTTTGGGATTTGAAGAGGAAGATGAGTGTACCGAGGTCTGAGTGCGCACCATTTTATGGATTTCAAGGTCAATTGCCCCCACCCAGAGTTCACTAATGTTCCCTATAGACTAATATCAATAATGTTGTCAAGATTGCTAAAAAGGCCCAGCATAATAAGAAGATGGTGAAAGGGCTAGCAGAGTTGCTGACTAAAACTGAAGCAAAACGACAAGAAGTAATTGCAAATCAAGTTGCTGTGGACGATGACGAGTATGGAAAGCTGGTGAAGCGTATTGAAGCATTTGCCACTTCTTTGGGTAAATCGGGATTTTTTATCAAGCGTAAGAATGCCACGGCTGACAAGGAACGCTGTGATCAACTCACCACTGAACTACAAGGCTGGATGGATCGTTTTGCCACCATCCTCAGCAATACTGACCCTGCACAACCCTTGTCAGTGGAGAATAGAGCAACCACCGATCATTCCAACACCACCAACCCCTTTGATCAGCCTTCAACCAACCCATTTGTACCAGATCATTCGGCTGAATTCACTCGTACTGACTTTGATGACGTTTTTGACCGTTTAGAAAATGAATCAGGTGCCTCTACGCCACCAGCCATTTCTGTTAGGTCATTGAGTAGATACAGGCAATTTAGGGATGAAAAGAAGCCATTTGCAGATGATGGAGCCATGTCAATGGATCAAGGTGGACCCAGTGCCCCTAATGGTGTTGCAGAGATTGAACGACCTCCTTCTCCTGATGAAATCCTTTCCCGTGATGCAGGACCAATCCTCCCCACTGTCACCACAGATACTGACGCCTCTTTTGAATTCCAGCATGTGTCACCCATCACTGCTCTCAAATCAGAACTCAACATCCTTCGTTCTGCTCTACTTCAAATACAATCTCGTCAAGAAGTCATGATACAAGAATCTCATACTCGTTGTCAGCTCAATCACCGGGATTCCTTCAACACCATTCTTCAAAGAACTACTTCAGAGAGCAAACAATTTATTTATACTGAAGTTGAAAGGATGAAGCAACTCTTGGACGCCTCTATTGCAAGGGAACACGCTGCTTGGTACGATGCCATTCAACTCCATGGCACCACCTTCAAGGCCAACTTGCAATCTGAATTACTCTTGCAAAAGAATCGTATGGAATATGGTCAACAAGTCTTACTTGTGGCCGTCACCTCTAATGAACATCAATTCCTGTGCATTGAACAAGGCAAAGCCAAATTCAAGGCAGGACCCACGCCTTCCAGTGTCTTTCAATTGATGCGGTCCTTTTCTACCAACATGGATCTTCATATTCGTGGTAGTGACTGCACTGCCATCTTTCACCCACTCTCAGCCTGCTATCTTGGCATGTCAACCACTCAAAGCATTACAGTTGTCCCTGTGCTCGCTGGTAACATTGGCCATGAGTGGATTGTAGATTTACCTGACCCTGAAGCCATCCTTATGCTTGGCCAACCTGTGGAATTCAGAAACTTATCTTATGGCACCTCTCTTTTAAACCATGGTGCTCAATTAGTATTTTATAGCAACTCGTTTTATTAAACTATTGTGTGTAATTTAATGACCTTCTTCTTGCTGAGGTTGGTCAGGGAATACCTTGATCATATCATCAATTCTGAGAATAGCAATAGCAGCCTCAGTGGCTGCCTTGAGACTCTTGATCTTGGACATGGAGGGTTCCAACACACCAGCTTGCAGATTTTCCCTCAATTCACCCTTCATCAAATCCAATCCATAATACTTGAGGGCCTTGGCTTCAGCACTGGCATTACTGGAAAGTGCAGCGTAATGATAGGCACGAAGACGAGCGACCAAGTCAGTCGCGTCCTTGGCAGCATTCACAGCCAATTGCTTGGGAATCACCAACAAGGCATTAGCGTATTCAGCAATGGCCAATTGTTCCCTTGAACCAAGTGTGGTTGCAAAGTTTTCCAAAAAGATGCTGACGGCACTTTCCACTGAACCACCACCAGGAACCACCTTGTTGCTTTCAAGCGTTCTTTTGACCACAAACAAAGCATCGTTCATACTTCTCTCCATTTCATCCAACATAAAGTCATTGGCACCACGAAGGACGATGCTGGCACACGTATGAGCTTTAGTGCCCTTGATCAAAATACACTCATCATCACTGATGCGCTCTTGAACCACTTGTTCAGCATATCCCAAGTAGGAAGCATCAAAGGTCTCTTCTCCTTCCAAATTGGCAAGGGTGGACAAAAAAGTGGCTCCAGTGGCACGGGCAATTTGACGCAAATCATCCTTGTCGCATCTGCGCACAGCCATAGCACCAGCTTCAATGAACAACTTGAGACACAAATCATCAATGCCCTTGGTGGTAAGGATAACATTGGCACCAGTTGCGAGGATCTTGTTGATGCGTTCCGTGGTGATTTCAATTTCCCTGCGACGGATATCCTCCAGCTTTTCAGGGTCATCCACCACAATATGAACACCAAGGTGCATACGAGCCTTTTGCAAATTCATATCCAAACAGGCAATCTTGGCATTCTTGATGCTCGTGACCATACCTTGAGCAGCAATCGTGCAATTTAACGCGTATCCCTTTACAAGGAAGGATTCAGTGGCACTTTTACCATGAGCTTTGAGGATATTGACGGCCTTGACGGGGTATTTAGTCTCTCCACGCGCGTTTGTCGACTTGACAGCCAACATGGCATCCACCACCAACTTGCTAAAGAAAGCATCGTGCGTACCAATGATCTTGCTACTCATGGACGTCTTGGCAATATTAATCAAACAATCTTTGCCCAAGGAATCCACGCTAACGCTCATTTGATCAGCAATAAACCTGCAAGCTTCCTTACTGGCTAATCTGTAACCACTGATGATGGTGGTAGGATGAATCTTGTTTCTCACCAAGTCATTTGCACGCTTCAACAATTCAGCAGCAATGATCACAACAGATGTGGTTCCATCGCCTACTTCCTTATCCTGTTGATGGGCTAATTCAACGAGAACGCGTCCAGCTGGGTGTTCTACTTCAAGGAGATTGAGGATCGTAGCACCATCATTAGAAATTACCACATCACCAATATCATCCACGAGCATCTTGTCTAATCCAACTGGCCCAAGGGAAGTTTTCACCACATTAGCGATCGAGGCGCAAGCCATTACATTTTGATTACGGACTTGTTGGCCAGAGATGCGCTCTCCACCAATGGAAAGGGGATTACCCTTGTTTTCTTTTTGGAATACGCCAGACATGCTTGCCAAATGGGGGGATGAATTGAGATGAAGAGTAAAAAAAATCTGATCTTGATCTTATATGGAATCAAAGGACTTTTCATTCCTCTTTATCCAGGATGTGAGCATCCCATTGACTGTGAAAATGTAGGTGGGCCACTATATGCGTGCTAATCCATCTAGAAATGTACTTGAAGGTTGGCGTCATTTGTCATCAAGAACGGTGTTGTCAGATGATGTACAATTCTATGTTACTTGCCAGCTGTATTGCCACAACAAGCCTACCACTCTCATGATGCAAACGAGTTTCAAGAGATTTCGGTCAAGGACTCAGTGGAATGAATGGCTGTCTTTTCCCGTGTGCTACAAGGACCTCCCTGAAAGTGCCTGTTTGTACTTTAGCATTTATAGTGTGGATGGAGTGCCGGGTGAGCCTGTGGCCGTGACATGCTTGCCACTGTTCAAAGGCCACCATACACTGAGGAAAGGCAGGCAGAAACTGTTGCTTTACAAACAGTCGCAAGCATCCATGGGTACAAATGGCAAGTTGGCTAAAAAGGATGAAATGTATCGCATTGAGAAGCTCATCAAACAGCACGAGTCAGGTGAGATTCCTCGAGTAGATTGGTTGGACGCCATGGTCTTTAGACAATTGCAAAAGATTCATCAAAAGGAGTCCAACACCAGCACAGATGCTTACCTCTATGTGGAATTGGAACAGTTTGACTTTGGCGTGGTGCACACAGAACGTCCTTACATGGACACTTTGGATTCTGCATTTGATCCTGTGCTGGTGTACGATGCAGGTGTGGATGCAGAGAATTTGATCGAAATCAAGCACAGAAGGTTGGTGAGAAGCCACAGGAATGGCCCTCATGACAAGGAACTCAAACCAGATGCGACCATCCGTGATGAAATCAACATGATCCTACGGTACCCACCACTGCAAGAATTGACATCTGAAGAAAAGAATCTGTTGTGGAAATTTCGTTATTACTTGACGCGTTACAAAAAGGCCTTGACCAAATTCCTCAAAAGTGTATCATGGGAAGATCCGACTGAAGTGGCTCAAGCAGTATCCTTGTTGCACGAATGGGAACAAGTGGACATTGATGATGCATTGGAGTTGCTCAAGAGTGAATTTAGAGACTTGAATGTGAGGGAATACGCCATCAAACAACTGGAACGTGCCAATGATTCAGAATTGATGTTGTACTTGCTGCAATTGGTACAAGCACTTCGTTTTGAAGGAACCAGGGATCAACGTGATCACCGCAAGTCCTTGGATGCCTCACTGATTGCACTGGACATGAGCAAGGCTGCCAAAGCACCTCTCACCAGCTCACCTCTTGCAGACTTTTTGATATCGAGATGCATTAAAAATCCAATTCTTGGCAATTACTTTTATTGGTACCTCATTGTGGAATGCGCTGATCCTGTGGTGGGTAAGATGTATGGCAAAGTAGTGTATCAGTACATGAAGAAGATTGAGCGACAAGATGCAGCAAGGCGTACCGTGTATAAAAGGCAGGCACAGTTGGTTGAATGGTTGACAAGGATGGCAGAGGAACTCAAAGCATCCAAAGAAGGACGACCAAAAAAGATTGAACTGTTGCAGCAACGCATAGTCAAGGATGGTTGGTTGGAGTTTGAACCACTTCCCCTACCACTGGATCCTTCCATCATGGTCACTGGCATAATTCCTGAAAAGACCACCATTTTCAAGAGCAACATGCTGCCCATGCTCGTCACCTTTCAGTGCCAAGACAAATCAGAGTACAAGTGCATCTTCAAGAGTGGTGATGATTTGCGCCAAGATCAACTTGTGGTGCAGTTGATTCAGTTGATGGATATGCTGTTGCAGCGTGAAAACTTGGATTTAAAGCTCACGCCCTACAAAGTATTGGCTACTGGTGTGGATCATGGCATGGTACAATTCATCCCATCCACAGCATTAGCACAAGTACTCAATGACCACAATTACAGCATTCTGGAATTCCTTCACAAACACCACCCAGTCATGAATGCCACTTTCAACGTAGACCCAACCACCATGGAAACTTATATCAAAAGTTGTGCTGGCTACTGCGTCATCACTTATTTGCTGGGTGTAGGAGACCGACATTTGGACAATTTGATGCTTACAGAGCAAGGTCACCTGTTCCACATTGACTTTGGATACATTCTTGGACGTGATCCCAAACCCTTTCCACCTCCCATGAAGATTTCAAAAGAAATGATTGACGCCATGGGTGGAGCAGCCTCACCACACTACCAAAGGTTCAAAAGTTACTGTTTCCTGTCCTTTACTATTCTTCGCAAGTTTTCCAATCTCCTCCTCAACTTGATGTCCTTGATGGTTGATGCCAACATTCGTGATATTGCGGTGGAACCAGACAAGGCTGTCACCAAGGTACAAGAAAAGTTTAGGCTGGACTTGAGTGAAGATGAAAGTATCAAGTACTTTCAAGTCCTGATCAATGAAAGTGTGTCGGCACTCTTTCCACAAATGATGGAAACTATTCACAAGTGGGCACAGTATTGGCGCAAGTAGTACTGTAGTCTGTAGCTGTCAACTCCTTTACTATAAAGACTAAGTTGTTCTCCCCTGCTCTCTCTTGACACTTTACTCAAATGTCAAAGCATCAAGACAAACCCTCAAAAAACCCCATGACCAAAGACGCAGCATCAAGAATCCAAGGTGCTGCTGATAAGAATCCTCAATCCAAGGCAGCTCAGGATGGTTTCAAGGAACGTGCACAAAAGACAGCTGACAAAGGTGGAAAGTAGTGTGACATACTGTATAAACTCTCAAATGTCAAGGGTCCACCCTAAAAAAAACTTTTTCTTTCCTTGAGAGCTCTCTTACTCTTACCGCTTACTCTTTCTCTACAGCATGTCTTCCAATCAATCTGGTCAAATGTCTCAAGCAGCAGCTTCACGCATCCAATCTGCTGGTGACAAGAATCCTTTAAGTGCTACTGCTCAATCTAATTTTGCTAGTCGGGCTCAAACTGCTGCAGCACACCATGCTGCTAGTGGGCACAGTGGAGGCCATAGTAGCACTCATGGTGGAGGTCATGCTGCAGGTGGACATGGTGCCAGCCACAGTGGAGAAGGAGTTCATGGTGGTGGTCATTCAGGCGGAGGAGGGCATGGTGGTGGTGGCCATAAGTAAATTCTTAAACCTTTGCATAAAAACTAGCTTGTTTGCTCCAAAAAATGCCTTTACCTCACCAACAGACCTTGCCATACAGAAGTATATACTATGTACAATTATTTCTTGCTATCAAACTTTTTGAAAAAGAAGATTGAACTCTCTTAATAGTATGATGATGTTTATACAGTAAATGATACTTGTGCTACTCCTTACTTACTTTGACGGCCTTTTGTCATGGTTCACTCTCTCACCGTGACAACTCTGTTCATTCATGAAGGAAAGAGCAGTCACACTTTTTCCACCACTTTCTTTTGCA
>QZWU01000203.1:0-14081 GCA_004114255.1 Acaulopage tetraceros
GTTGGTATTCTCCGCCACTGGTAGCTCTCTTTTGCGATTGTTGGGATGGTTGGCTCTTGGTATGGTGATCTACTTTGCCTATGGTAAGTGGAACTCTCGCTTGAACAACCCCCACAAGTACCCAGAAGACCAAAAGAACGCTGAACTCAAGTACTAATGTTGTCGTGGTAATACAGTTGGTGGATAGTTTGGGCTAATGACTCTTTTATTTTTAGTAATGAAATCCCAATTAATGTTCAGGCCTTTGTTGAACTTTGAAAAAAATTAAAAAGAAATGTCACGATTACCTCACCCACCTCGTAGTATTTGTGCATTCGGAGGCTCGTCCTTTGGTGTTTCACCTGAATTTCAACAAGCAGCTCGTAGTAGGTGTTTTAACTAGCATACATGCGTCATCACGATAGGAATGGGAGAAATCATTGGTCAAAACGGAATCAATCTTGTTTATGGTACCTTCCATCTTTATTCAGTTCCCGTTTCATACTGCTGATTAGGTGGAGGTACCATTGGAGTCATGGGAACAATTGCTCAGGCTGCTCACGATGTACCACTCCCCTCCTCCCTGCCTTGATAGTGCTAGAATGGCTCTTCAGTCACTGGTATCATTCCAAAAGCCCTTGCAGGCATGTACCTTGCCCTTTGTATTGACCAGAGTAGAAATTTCTGGAGATTCTGTGGGTGAACAGATTATTGTACGCGATATGCACGAACGCAAGGCTCTCATGAATCAAAAGGCATCCTCTCCTCCTTCCGTATGCCTCACAATCACTAGTCGGATGCCTTCATTGCCCTTCCTGGTGGCTATGGAACCATGGAGGAATTATTTGAAATGACCACATGGTCTCAACTCAACATTCACTCTAAACCCATCATCCTTCTCAACACGAATAATTATTGGACTCCTATCCTCAAGTGGATTGACCATGCTGTTGAAGAACAGTTTGTTAGTTCCAACAATCGTGATATCCTCGTGGTATGTGACACACCAGAACAAGTCCTCGAACAAATGACCATCTACAGGGCCCCGGAACGTGCCTACGAGTTCGTTTGGCACCATGGTGAACAAAAAGACTTGGTCTAAGCACTCACACGCGTGTCCTACCATCTTTACTAAATAGAGATGCCCTCGTGGCCTCAGACCTCGTTTCATAGAGTGTTCCGCACCACACCTCGCAGAATCGCAGATTTTTCATCCTCCTTCTTCCATAAAACATCCCACCTCGCCACGATTGTTTCTTTTTCCCCCAAAAAAACTACACATCATGGCGACTGAAACAGAACAATACACTCCAGCTAATGACATTCGAATCAATGGCCTTGAGAATGGCCACGTTGCTGTACAGTCAGAATACCCCTTTCCTCCATCCACCCTCCTCGATCAACTCCTCGAAAAGTACGATGATAAGCGTAAAATCCTAGGAACCGATCCCTCCGAATTAGAAGAAGTGAAACGAGCCTGCCTCAATCAAATTCTGGCACGTGCAGCCTCACAAGGCGATGCAGAGTGTGCCCAAGATCTACTCAAGCAAGCTCGTTCCCTTTTGGACCTCGATGCCAAGGATGAAGATGGCTCTACTCCCCTCATTTACGCAGCCTGTTTTGGCCACATTGACATTGTTTACGCGTTACTTAACGCCGGTGCTAATGTGGACGTGCAGGACAATTATGGATGGAGTGCTCTCATGTGGGCTACCACCAATAACCACGACATGATTGCCAAATGTCTCTTGGACAATGGTGCCTCCACCAATTCCAAATCCAAGAGCGGGCGTACCGTTATTCAATACGTCAAGCATGCTTTCACTCATGATGGTGGTAACAATGAAAAGTTGTTGGAGGTGTTCAGTAATCCAAGAGACAACACTGGCTTGGCATTTAATTGGACGGGCGACGTACGGGCAGGTGGATATTACCAGAAAGACGCGGTCAATAAGAATGATAACGATGCAGTGGAAAAGATGAGAAAGAAGGTGTTGGAGAGCGCAGATCAATTGGATATTGACATTGATGACCTTGGACTTGATGAACAAGAAGATGAAGAAGACCTTTTGATGGAGTTCAATTGGGACACGTGTTATCCTGGTCAAATGTTTGTGTTTGCACCAGATGATATTGATTACATTGTGGATACGGTGGTGACGAAACAGAAGCCTCAGTGTTCCAAGGAACAGCGATTCACACCTGCCAACATGTTATTCTTGTGTGCCAGGTTTGCTCATTACTATGGATCAAGTGAATTGCTGGAGCAGTTGTTGGATTTGGCCTTGATTCAGATTAGCAAGGTGGTTGGTACGCGTCGAGAAGTGCCCTTTTTGGCCTTTTGGATGGCGAATTGCAACCAGTTGCTTTATTACCTCAAGAAGGATGTTGGAATGGTAACAGGCACTGTGGAATGTCAGGTACGTTTGAGTGAGTTGACCAATGAGATTTATGAGTACCTTGTGCGTGATGTGCAACGTCGTCTCGAGTACGTCATTGCTCCTGCCCTCCTTTTGCATGAGAACATGGCGTTTGAAGACATTCGATTTGAACGTGAGCACCGTCGTAGCTTCCTCTTTGGTGCTCAACCCAAGATTTCTCCCTCTCTTGGTGGTAGTCGTGATGGAAACATTCGAGCCAAGACTCTTAGTGCTAGCTCATCTCCTCCTATCGCCAGAAGACGTAGAACTTCTGTGGGCAGACGTTCACTCCTCACTCAACAACCCATGGGGCCTCGTTCAGTCACATCCCTCCTTTCCTCAACCCTCTTTATTCTCCAAACCTATCAAGTTCACCCAACCTTCATCCACCACACGCTCTCTCAACTCTTTTATTACGTTTCAGCAGAAGTTTTTAATCAAATTCTCACCTCAAAGGGGTTGTGTAGCCGTAGCAAGGGGATGCAGATACGCTACAACATTGCAGTGTTGGAAGACTGGGTCATGATGAATCAACTTCCCAAGAGTCTCTTTTTACATTTGAAGGCAGTTATTGAATTATTACAGTACATGCAGTGCATGAGCAGATTGGTTGACTTGCAGGGATACATTGAAACAGTGCGAGATTTATCGAGACTCAACTCGTTACAAATCAGACTCGCAACTTTACTTTACAGATATGAAATTGGAGAGCGCAAACTGCCAGATGAAATTCAAACTTATGTTGAGCAAGCAGCCATTGATACAAGACGTCGTGCCTTGGTGCAACAAGGCCAATGGGTCACAGAAGACAGTGATGCCCATACAGCCAACAGTACTCGTAGTGTTGTGGACCTTGACCGTGATGCCAATGGCAAGATTGGGGAAGCAGATGTAGCTGAATTCATGGATCCAGAACACTTTCTCCCCTTCTCCCTCCCCACCGTCACTGAAATGGACGTTGGATGGGGTCAAATGGGCAAGGACCTCACACCTACTATCCCTGATAACCTCATGGATATGTTGGACAACCGTAAGAGATAATGGTACTTTTTGTATTAACCAATTCTCATTTTTTATAGATCGTAAACACATTCGTTCAACTGTATTCAAACCCGTTTTCGATGCATTGTTTCTAGAAGAAGTAGAAGAAGGAATTTATTTTTCAGAAAAGGAAGATGAAGGTTATGCAGACCTTGAAGAAGATCAACCCCCTAAAAAGAAGCGTACTAGCACTAATCTCGTCACTTGGCTCTCCTCAGTATTTGGTTTTTGGCTTGGTTCTGGATGGCGTGTAGCAGCTGACAAGGCAAGAGCAGCACAAGCACGTCCTCATACCATTATTCCTCACAAGCGCACGAGTTCACTTTCAGCCGCCTCTTTACCAATTTCTCGCTAGTGCTAGTTTCAGTTTAATTCGATTCATTTGTGTTTTCATTTTATTAACGTAAATCTTGAGGAAATCCACTAAATTCACTCGTATGGTCCACATGACCACCATTGCTGTCAAAAGCAATCTTAAGACGGAGTTTAAGTGGTGCTTTTGTAGGGTTTGCAATGCGCAACATTTGAGTAACATGACCATTTGGTGAAATGGTAGATGAAGTTGCTGTCATGAGTTGTTGTTTCTGTGACTTGGGAACAGCTACTTGGAACTGTAAACCTGTCATGGGATGTAAGGAAGTGTTGGTAAAGGTGCAGAGGATATTGATGACGTTGGTGTGGGTAGCATCACGTTCTGGTTTCATGGTGAGGAGGAGGTTGTGGTGGTTGAGGGCAGTAAAAGTACCACTGGGTGGTGTGGGTATGGCTGGGGATGAAGAGGTATCACCCAACAAATCCAATAGAGAAGAGGAAGGTGCTGTCTTGGTGACACTTGCAGGAGGATTAGGAGGAGGAGGAGCACTGGCACCACCACCAAACAAATCATCCAACAAATTCACAGTAGTTGGCTTGGCAACAGTGGTTGTAGAAGGGCCATCACCCAATAAATCCAACAACAAATCTCCATCCTTTTTGGCAACAACCACACTCTTTTGCTTGACTGTTTCCAAAGGTCGATTACGTGCTTGCTCCTTGATTTCAGCAGGTGGCATACGATCCAACACTACACCAAGTAGGCCACGTTGTTGACCAAGTTGAGTGAATTCGACTGCACGTTGTTGAATTTCCACATCCACATGTTGTTGATATTGTCCCAACAATCTACTCATTCTTTCAAGGGTAAACTGTTCATTGAACCGAGTATTCAATTTGACAAGAGCAGTCAGGACGTAGGCACGAACAGTGGAGTTACTGTGGGGTGATGCAAGGATACTTTCAAGTAAGTCAATGACTTGAGCAGCAGTGATTTTACGGACAAGTTCTTCTTCTTCAAATGAACCTGGTTGAATGAGTAAATCTCCAAATTCACCAATACACCATACGCCAGCAAGTACAAGATTTTCTTGAGAAAGGTCAGCGAGGATAGCCACAAAGAGTTTCTTGACTGTATAGGCATGTAAATCGGGTGTTCTGCATACCAAAGCAATGAAACCAGCAAGTTGATCTTCCTTGACGTAATTGCCAGCGAGTTTGAGGACACGGAGAATGGTGTCAATGTGCCATCTTTTGTTTGGGGCATGCTTGTCTGCTGCCAAACAGATTTGAGCTGTCATGTTGGGTTTGAATTCAGCATCTGCCAATTCAAGGAATGCGAGTAATTCACGTACCATGATGCGAATGTTGGATTCATTGATGAGGGAGAAACTGAGTTCAAGTGCACGGCGTCTAATGGAGATATCTGCGTCATGAAGGCATTCCAACACGGTGTTGCGGTGTCTTTGAACAGCTGCATTGTCAATGTTGATGGTACGCTGGAGGGTATTGAGTGCCACGTATCGAATGTTGTTGTCCTTATTGGCAAGGAATCTTCCAAGAATATTGATGGCGAGAACACGAAGTGCATTATCAGACTCAGTCTCCATGATGGTAAGGACTGTCTCATAGAGAATGGAGTTGCCTACATTCTTGGCACCATCTGTGTTGGTGGCCACTTGGGCAAGAATATCGTTCATGAGTTCAGAGACTTCAGCATTACCAGCACCTAAAATACGCAACAATCTCAGGATTTTGACTTGAAGGAAAGGATCAGTGATGCCGGTAACGTCGTGTTCAGGGGAAAAACCAGCAGAAACGAGGCTCTTGAGACGTCTAATCAATACAGGTGCAACTTTTCTAAAGAGATCCAAAGTGACTGGACTGATTTGACAGAGCTCTGTAATGAGAGCCACAGCTGATAGTGCTACACCATGATTACGATCGTCCACCAATGCTTCGGCCTTTTCCAAAAAGTTTTCTTGGAGGTCTGGGACGCGTCTCACAATACGCAAAGCACATAATGCAGCCTACAGAGGTCAATAAGGGCATCATATGGCCTAGTATACCTTTTTGCGAACATAAGTGTTGGAATTACCCAATAGTCTCTCCACTTCATCAGCCAAATCACGCGCAACTTCCATGGAAGCAATATTCGCCATGGTACAAAGTGCTAATCCAATAATGTAGGGATTGGAGTGGTTCAAATCACTACAATCACGTCACATTATCCATCCACAACCACTTACTTTTTCAACGAGTTGGTCACGAGCGTCAAGACTTCCTGCTTCTCATCCAATAAGAGCATGATACCCAAATAGCCCAATCTCTTATCAGCAAACCGTGGACTGGCAACCAATTTCAAGCATTCAATTTGACCAAAATGCGCAGGATAGCCCAACATGTGAATGTAGAGCAGTTTGGAGATGTTTACATAGCGTTGATCAGCCACTTCTTCACGGAATGAAGTCCGGATATATGCGGATTCTTTTTGAATGACTGTGCGTTCATCAGCTGCAGTTTTACACGATCGGACTGCCTTGATGAGATCTATAGCGGATTGAGGGAGGAGGATGAAGGAAGAGGTGGACCTTTGAGACGGGAATAAGGCATGATGACAGATGATGAGAATTTTCATGACCTTTCAACTTTCTGCAATTCGGTCAAATGGCCATGAAACTCACTTGGAGTGCACAATCAGTCCTCCAATTAGACTAGAGCATCTCGTGCCAGAGATCATGGATGTGCAGCAAGGTACAGAGTTTATAGAGTCCATGAAACGTGTACTTGATCACATCCACTCCACATTGCAGTGGGAACACTACAAGTTCTCCATGGGATATCCTTACTTTGACATTTCCATAACATCTGCACCTCACCAGCAACCTCCAAAACACGATAAAGTATGCATGTCATGTGAAGAAACGGTGATATCACGCGCAACTAGACTATCCAACCCAATTCCTCAGTTATTTAATGTATGGTTGGATGCCAAAGCACGACCCATGCTGGTCATCACGCCCATACGACATGTGGAACGCCTAGTTGATTTGGATGAGGAAGAGACGCTTGGGCTGTGGTGGTTGGTCAAATGGACGCTTTTAACTTATTGCAAGGACTCTGCAGGCCTTCCTGTACCCTGGAAAAGGATCGTTATCAATCATGGTAACTGTAGGAATGTGGTGCATGCTCACCTCAAGATTTGGTTCAATGGGTCTGACTGGAAAGCAGTTCAACAGACATGGGATGAATCCTTGTGGAAACAGTGGAAAAGTCTCAGAAAGGGTAAATTGTACAAGCAGTGGAGGAGTGCTCAAAACAAAGTGGAAGAGGAAGCAGGTGACTCTACAAACTGACTGGCCTCCGTGTCTGGGCACTGTTCCCCCGCCCTTGTCGTCATAAAAAAGGTAAGCAGTCTCAGAGTGTGACGTCGTTGGTGTCCCGCTCCCTCCTTCCTTTTTCAATTTTTAGCCCATTTCCACACACAACTGATTGTACACCACTCGTCCAGTATTTTCTTTTTATTTCCCTCCCTCTCTCTCTCTCCATCGCATCATTATGCATCAAGAAATCAAAGCAGCCTCTGATCTCATCATCCGCCTCCTTCGGCTCACCAATGACCCTCATCTGTCCCTCTTCCAGTCCACCTTTGCTACCCTCCTTCAAGATCGGTACCGTGACTACTGGCATCCCACCCTTCACTCTGCGTACAGAGCCATCTCTTCCTTCCCAGGTCGTCTTGATCCCATCCTCATAAAAGCATTACAATCCTCTAAAATGGATATTGCCCCAATTCAACGCTGCATCATGCAGACTGAATTGATTGTATGGGTGGATCCAGGTGAGGTGGCTTATCGTGTGGGTGAGCGTGGCTTGGTGGTCTCTATTTACAAGGAACGATCTCCTCGCCAAGCTCCTCTTCAACAGCCATTGGTGGATGGATACAGTAGCAGTGGTAGTAGTACGGCCAACAATTCACCTGATGTTTCTCCTACCAGTGTGAAGAGTGGGTGGTACGAAGGCGTAAACGGATGGAATACCTGGCAGCAAGTGTTGAGTAATCAACAATTTGTGCAGAGGGGCGTGAAGGGAGTAGTGAGAAATGTACCAAGGACGGCACCTGTTTATGTATCAGCATAAGTATCTTGTACCCTGCTATTTGCGTGCATATATATATGTGTGTGTGTGTACAATAAACCCCCCAACATCTCATTTTTAACAAGCAAAAAAGGAATCATGTTTTCTGTATTGAGATCAAAATGGTTGACTCCCACACGATCCCTCATACCATTCAACCTGATGGCACCCGTGCAGCGCGTCACATCATCCATTCAATTCACCTTTAATACCATGCCACTACGATTCCGTACATATGGTAATGAATATCAACCATCCAATCTGGTTCGTAAAAGGCGTCATGGATACCTCAAGCGTCTATCTACAAAGGCAGGACGCAACATTTTATACCGTAGGAGGATGAAGGGAAGGCGGTACTTGACTCACTAAACGCGCTCACTACATTTTAAAGCTTTTATCATGTTTATCTGAAGCTATAGACTCGGTATCATCATGTTCATCGTCCTGTTCTGCTTCATCACTTTCAATATATATGCTTTTAGTTGTAGGAGGGTGGTGAGGAGCAAGTGGCTGAGAAGTGGTGGAAAAGAGGGTGGTCAAGAGACGCGAACGTTTGACGCGTTCCATTGCCATATGAAAGGCTGGATGCTGATCTATGTCTGATGACCAACCTGTATAGGCGTGTAGGGACGCGTTGTAGGTTGCTTCGTTGTTTTGGACGCGATTGAAGAGGGATTGTGAGGTAGGCGGGAGTTGGGGTATGCCTTGAATGGGATCAAAAGTGGTGAGGGTTTGGCCAGTATGAGGACAAGTGGTGAGGATACCTTGAGCCTGACCATAGAATACACTACTGGTGGATTTGGAGAGTGTAAAGGCATGCTGGTTGGTTGCAGTGAACTCGCCTTGACCACGATTGAGGCGTTTCAGGAGACCATAGGCTTCTTTTGTGGCATAAGGAATGCGCGTGGTGGGATCCAGGTACTTTGCAGGTAGACCAGTTATAGGACACGTCAGAGGTACTGGTGATTGAATGGGTGGTTGGTTGAGGTGCTGCTCTACTAATTGACTGGCTGCAAGGGTAAATGTGACATGAGTTACTGTCATGGTTTCTTGAGCATCGACAGATTCAGTTGCTTCACTCGAATTTTGCTGAGAGGCCGGTAAAGAGGAATCGTCCAGAATGTCCACAAAAGAATCTCGCATACCATTTGCAAGTGGTGAGGAGGGCGCTGGAGGTAATGGTGTTGGGGGTGAAGGCACGCTAGTTTCCTGTGTCACCAAGAGTGCGTTTGTGGGCCCATCGTTTTCTGCAGGTCGTAGGAAGGAATGGTATCGAATCAGTGGTCCAACCACCTTCTTTTTGGATCGTACAGCCTTCTTCTTCCTCTCAATATCCAACTTTTCAAAACTGCGCAACCATTCCACATTCTCCTCTTCTGTTTTGTGAGCTTCCAACAATCTCTCTGCTTGCGTCATGGGTAGCACGACAGTCCGTTCTCGCTTGGGTATCAACGATTTCCGGAATTCCTGTTGCCTCAAACGTTCTTCAATAACACGCTTATGTTGCAATGTACTTGCTCGCAATGATGGTCGTTCTACTGTTGATGTGTGTTGCACTGACACGTCTCCATTCATCACTTTGCGCACTTTTCGTGATTCTGATGTTGCTGTTTCTGCTGACGCAATGGGGATTTGTTGTCGTTTGGATTTGTTCTTGAGCAGGCTCATAAACTACAGGACACGCGTCAATCCACTTTCCAACACCATACTTTACCTTTTGCCTACGTGCTTTCCTTTCCTTGAGCTCATTCTTTCGTACTTCTTCATCCAATGCGTGTCCAACCTGTTCCACAACTTGATTATCCTGCTGTTCATCTTCTGGCAAGTCAAAATCTGAATCAAATTCCTCCTCTTGTGCATTCGGTACTTCCTCCATCACTACCATACACGTTAATCAACACCATAATGCCTTACATTCTGGTGGTAGGATGAATTCCACATCGTCAATGTCGTCATCTAGCTCATGTTCCCCACCTGCTTGAATTCTTTCATGCTCCTGGTCAAGTAATGCTCGCAATCTACCGAATAATGTGGTCCATTAGAATAAATCTACTTGTTGCCAGCGGTTGACCGTTTGCTACGCTTCATTCCCAATACTTTTTTGTAAAAAAAACTTTTTTCAACATGTTTTCAGGCAATACGGATGATCTATTCAATGTATTCCATAAAAAGCAAGTGATTGACGTGCCACCTGCTGCAATTGAACAACATCGTGCACCAGATGACAAGAAACGCAAGTCTACTCCATCCCAAGATCCACTGAAGCGTGCAAGGCAAGCTCACAATCAGGCTGCCATCGTGACCGATGCCTTTGAAACTTCAAGTAAACGTGAAGTCAAGGCTGTTCCTGAGCTACTGGCTTCTAATCCAGCTGAACCTTCTGTTGATGGTGAAATTATTCTTTCTCATCAGGTATATATGCGATTGTATGCGCCTAATTTTGATAGATTAGACATGAAGTCGCCCTTCCACCTGGATACAACTACATTCCCATCTCAAAACACGTACCTACAAGGGAACCAGCACGCGTTTATCCCTTTAAATTGGATCCTTTTCAATCCGTGTCTACTGCTTGTATTGAACGCGGTGAATCTGTCCTTGTATCTGCTCACACATCTGCTGGTAAAACTGTGGTGGCCGAGTACGCTATCGCATCCAGTTTACGCGATAAGCAACGCGTTATTTACACCAGTCCCATCAAGGCACTTTCCAATCAAAAATTTAGAGAGTTGACCAAGGAGTTTGGTGATGTTGGGTTGATGACGGGTGATGTTACCATCAATCCAAGTGCGAGTTGTTTGGTGATGACCACGGAGATTCTCCGTTCCATGCTGTACCGTGGATCCGAAGTGATGCGAGAAGTTGCTTGGGTTGTCTTTGATGAAATTCATTACATGAGAGACAAGGAACGTGGTGTGGTTTGGGAAGAAGCCTTGATTCTACTGCCTCATCAAGTACGCTACGTGTTTTTATCAGCAACTATTCCCAATGCTATGGAGTTTGCTGAATGGATTTGCAAGATCCATGACCAGCCCTGTCATGTGGTCTACACGGATTTTAGACCCACGCCTCTTCAGCATTACTTGTTCCCTGCTGGTGGTGAAGGTATTTACTTGGTGGTGGATGAAAAGAGCAAGTTTAGACAAGAGAATTTTCAAAAGGCATTGGCTTACATGGCTGAGCGACAAAAGCAGCAAGAGCAACCAGATGCCAATGGAAGTGGCCGTGGTCTCAAGAAGAAAAAGAAGGATAAGGGAACAGATGGGCCAAGTGATGTGTTCAAGATTGTCAAGTTGATCATGCAGCGCAATTACCATCCTGTCATTGTGTTTAGTTTCAGTAAGCGTGAATGTGAATCCAACGCACTTCAAATGTCCAAGTTGGAATTCAATGATGAAACGGAACAAATGTTGGTGAGTGAAATCTTTGAAAATGCTATCAGCTCACTCTCGGATGACGACAAGAAACTGCCTCAAATTGAACACATTTTGCCCTTGTTGAAACGTGGTATTGGTATCCATCATTCTGGTCTATTGCCGATTTTGAAAGAAGTTATTGAGATTCTCTTTCAAGAAGGTCTCATCAAGGTGCTCTTTGCCACTGAAACCTTTTCCATTGGTCTCAACATGCCTGCTAAAACAGTCGTCTTTACGGATGTGCGCAAGTTTGATGGTAAGGAACTTCGTCTCATTTCTTCTGGTGAGTACATTCAAATGAGTGGGCGTGCAGGTCGTCGTGGGCTTGATGATCGTGGAATCGTCATTATGATGATTGATGAGAAATTGGAACCAGCATCAGCCAAGGATATGGTCAAGGGTGAAGCTGATCGTCTCAATTCCGCCTTTCATCTCAGTTACAACATGATTCTCAACTTGATGCGTGTGGATGGCATGGCACCTGAAATCATTCTGGAAAAGTGTTTCAAGCAATTTCAGAATCAAGGAGAATTACCAAAGTTGGACAAGGACATTCTTAGCATTGAAACGGAGCGCAACAACATTCAAATTGATCAAGAGGAGGCTGTACAAGATTACTTTAACCTCAAGCAGCAATTGGAAGTGTTTGGAAAGGATTACCGTCTCATCGTCCATCATCCTGACAACATTCTACCTTACATGCAACCTGGTCGATTGGCACACATTATCCATAATGACAAGGATTTTGGTTGGGGTGCCATCATCAATTACCAAAAGCGCAGCCAACCAAAGAACACAAAGGAGGACATTTATCCACCCATGGAACAGTACGTTATTGACGTGTGTCTTTGGTGCAAGGTGGGATCCAATCGTGAAGCATTTACTCCCTGCCAACCAAGTGAAACGGGTGAGATGGTGGTTGTGCCTTGCATGCTCACTGCACTCCAAGCCACAAGTTCCATACGCATTTACATTCCAAAGGATCTCAAGAGCAGGGATCAGCGTCAAATTGTCCGCAAAGCCATTCTTGAAACTTCCAAACGCTTCCCTGATGGCATTCCTCTCATTGACCCCATTGAACATCAAGGCATCAAGGACAATTCTTTCAAAAAACTTGCCACCAAAATTGACCTGTTGCAATCCAAACTCAATCAACTCGACATTGCCACATCACCAACCCTTCCTTCCCTCCTTGCTCTCTACCAGCAAAAGCGAGATCTCGACCTTCAATCAAAAGAACTTCGCAAAAAGGCTCAAATAGCCATTTCCGTCATCCAACTCGATGAACTCAAACATCGCAAACGTGTACTTCGTCGCTTAGGTTACACCACGGCAAGTGATGTTATCGACGTCAAAGGTCGCGTAGCCTGTGAAATTTCAACAGGAGATGAACTCTTGCTCACCGAACTCGTCTTCAACAACGTCTTCAACGACCTCTCCATTGCTCAATGCGTAGCCCTCCTCTCTTGCTTTGTCTTTCAAGAAAAGTCCAACGAAGAACCACGGCTAACTGATGAACTCTCCAATCCACTACGTATCCTCCATGACACTGCACGTAGAATAGCCAAAGTATCACAAGAATGCAAAATCAACATTAATGAAGAAGAATATGTCCAGTCCTTCAAACCACATTTAATGCATGTTGCATTTGCATGGTGTAATGGAAGTAAATTCAGTGCGATTTGCAAGTTAACAGATGTGTATGAAGGTTCCTTGATTCGTGCGTTTAGAAGGTTGGAGGAATTGCTGAGGCAAATGTGTGCTGCCGCCAAAGCTATTGGCAACACGGAATTGGAGAACAAGTTTGCAGAGGGGATTGTAAAGATTAAGAGGGATATTATCTTTGCTGCTAGTTTGTATTTGTGAGGAGATAAAGTGATTGATGTGATTGAGGTGTGTAAAGAGGGAGAGTTTGCTAGAGTCCTCAGTTGATTGGAATAACCAAAAATTAGCAAACTTTCTTGAGAAAACTCTATACACCTCCCCTCCCCCCTGGCACATAGACACACTTAATTCACAGACGAGTCCGTAGGATCAATTTCCACAGCCGTGTGACTCGCATCAAGCTCCACATTATCCGTCAACCACTGTGTTGAATGCGCATGAGGAATGTTTGTCGTTTCAGTTGGAAGCGACAATACATACACAACAGAAAGATGGTACAACACCCAAATAAAAGGCAGTAGGAGGATAAATATGAGGTAACTTGTGAATCCTCCACCAACCCTTGATTCACGAATGGATCCAATTGTCACAAATACAATAGAGATGCTCAATGCAAAGAATTTGAACAAGGTCATTCTACGAAGTGACTGATAAACTTGTGGACTGGCTGCACTGATCTTTGTAGCCCTTAAGAACCGTATTGAAAGTATGATGAAGGTAGATGAGTGCAAAATGCCCAGTGGCATCACTCCATACAATCTGAAATCCCTTGCAAATTTAATCAACGTAATGTTGAGTACCCAAGCCGCCAATATAAAAGGTACAGTTGTGGCAAATGCCATGCCAATTTGAAGCAAGGAGATAATCTTGAGAAACGTGTACTGTTTGCCAGGTGTGATCTTCTCAGCAATCGTAGCCCATCTGTGAGTAAGCAGACAATAAATGAGGATCATGGCAGAGGTGGTGATGTGAAAAATAGTGACAGTCATAGGAGTTGTCTTGTAATAGAACCAAACCATCCATGTAAACAAACATAAAAGAGTAGTGGTACGAATGAAGGTTGCCAAGGTGTAGAATTGACCAAAAATGCGCCGGTAGATGCTACGCGTTC
>QZWU01000006.1:0-35406 GCA_004114255.1 Acaulopage tetraceros
GCTCTGTGGAACTTGATTCATGTGTTAGTAGTTCAAGAGAGCTAACCATAGAGACCAATCTCGATTCTGCGTTTGTGAATTAATTCCATAAAGTTTTGTGACTGCCCACTATCCTCCAGACAATAGGCGGCTTGATCGAGCAAAGTCAAAATGCCTTCAATCCAAAGCAGCAAAACGAATTTATTCTTTAGTGAGATTAACCCCATAGACAGTTGCTTTGGTGTCATCATCGCCAACATGAATACAAGCATTGGGAAAAGTGATGGTAAGGTCAGAAAGGGCTTGAGGAAGACTGTCAGAGTTCTTGTACTTTTCAAATGTACCTGGTAAGAATCCCACTGTGACAGAGTAGAGTGAAGGCCACGTTTTACCAGCGAAAGCCTGGATAAAAGTTGCAACTGTTGCCTTGCATTTGTAGAGATGAAGGGTTGCCAAGCGTGGAGCCTTGCCAATAAAACAATCCAAGTGATTAATTTGTGCGACCCTAAAGGTTGATTTGAGATGGGACAGTTGTGGCCAATGGTAATGACTCAACCACTCAATGTTATCGTACTTGTTACTGAGAATTTTGCTTTCCAATGCAAGTGATTTGAATGGTAATGACTGGTTATCATTGGTGGGAGTGGAATTGGTTAAATCTGAGATGTAATTTGCAAGACGTAGGTACCGCACATCAGACTGTGCAATTCTGTTGATGAGCCAATAATGATTGACATCAGAGTGCTTGCAGCTAAAACCACGCAAAGAAAGACTAATAATTTGATGACAGTTGTCCAATAATTGCGACAAGGATTGCTGGATGGCAACTTGCGGGATGGAATGTGGTGGATCAAAACTATTAGAGTATTCTGAGATGTAAATGTTTAGGTCACGTAGACTACGAGGTTGTGCAGCAGAAATGGTATCGATCAGAGATGGAAGGTGGGCTGGTACATAAATCCTGAGGCTTAGACTTGCTAAATTTGGCTGAGCTGACAAAAGAACAGTGAGTGGTGACCAGTCAGTTACAGAGAAGATAGGTTCAAACTTGAATTCACGCAGCTGAGGAATTGACCAATCCAAGTTGCATACAGTGGCCAAGAGTACATTTCCAAAATGTCTGTGATCCATACCATGATTTCTGAGCATAGAAATGGAGAAGGAACTCAATTTGGGCATTGACTTGAGTAGAGGACCGACCAAACACCGGGAGTAATTGTTGATCAAATTATCAAATTTACGGCCATACACGTCTTCAATTTGGATACTGAGAACAAGAGTTCGTACCTGCGGGAGTAGTGGAAGCAGACGTCGCGTGGCTTCATGAAATAGGAATAGAAAGTCGAATTTGTGCGCTGTTGCCACAAAAACCAAACTCAACTTTTTGATGTTGCTGACGGTTGGCTTGAACGGATCGCCGTTGGGATTTGTGTTGTATAATTCTTTGCTCTTTCTTCTGTGAAATGTTTTCCTATTCAAAAGTATGCGTAATTCCTGAGTGAAATGGTGTAAAGCAATGGCTTTCCACGTGGGATTGACATGTGCCATGATGGGGAGTTTGTCGTTGGGCACATGGGAGATGATCTTGCTGAGGATTTCGTATGGAATCATCATGTTTGGGTGATGAGAAAAGCAACGTTGTCTGTTCTACTCTCTTATTGAGAGCTTTGTGGCCATCCCATCAAGAATGTCGGAATCCTCAGGTACTCGTCGATAATAGTTGCAATAGTTTGATCTTTTATAAGTGCTACTCTTCTTGCACAGGTTCAAGTGACGCTATCTGGCTCAACTGAGTCAACACAAGCGTGTCTTCCACTGTAGTCATCTCTAGTAACATGTCAGCCAAGTAAGCACCACAGAGTCCTTTAACTTGACTTTTGAAATCAGTGCAAAGCTTCGCATCCCTTATTTTGGCCTTGGCTAACTTTTTGTGAAAGAGTCGCTGTATTCTTTTATCTAGTGCAATGCGATGGTGATCAGTGGATTCAACTGGCCTGTGCTGAACACTGGCATCCCTGGCTGAGCTGCGACCTCTCCAAATGTCCGTGTGCTCACTCGAATCCACAACCAGAGGCATCAATCTAAAGTAGTCATCCACTAGACTCAAGGAACACACATGCTGCTTGATTGGCTTAAATGTCCACTCATGCACTGCACCATTCCAATGAACCGAGGTAAAACTGCTTCCATCTTTTAAAGAAGGTAGGATGAAATAAACATCCGAATATCCAACAAGGTTGAACCACTGCTTTTCATCCCTTTCCAGATCCCAAACCCTCAAGGCATCTACAGATATCACTTATACAGATAACCAGGGGTACCATAGTCCCAGTCAACCAACAACTTGCTACCTTCACCAATGAGAATTGCTTGCTCCATAGGGATTCGATTCCATTGAGGAATGGCTGGTTTCCAAACTACATTCTGTGTCATCACATCCCAAACGTATAATGAATCAAACACTCTGCTCTTGAACACCAAATAACGACCTCCAAAGAGATCAGACACGATGGCATCCACAAGGAAGTCCCCTGAATGTATCACCCAATCCACCTTCAATTCGTTAAAGTAATAAAGAGAGAATCCCCATATTTGCAGTTGACCGTCTTGCTTGATGACTGCAACCACAGTTCCCTTGTCAGCCACACAAAGTCGTTCAACAGTTGCATATCGAGGTAGATAGAATCCTTGAGACAATTGTCGGCCATTCTTGCTAAACACATTTAGATTCCTATCTCCCCAAACTGAAAGAACTGCGCATACCATCAACTTACCATTTAGGAACCACGCAATCGTTTCATAAAACAAAATGTCATGTGCTGCATCCACCAGGCAATCCAACTGTTGGCTTTTGTTTAGTGTCCAATTAAAGATTCCTTCCTTGTAGTTTGCAACGAGAACCTCGTGTTTGAATGGATGCCAACTCATTGAGGCAGGTTCTCTTGTTGAGTGCACAAGCAGGCATTTCCATGTCTATTCAACACGTCAAGCAAAATAGGATGAGAGAGAGTGATGCGTCAGTCTGATATATTTTGAAGGTGTAATCACCAACAGTGTCCTTGTGCACAATGGAGAGCAGTGATCCATCAAATGAGGTGGCTATGGTTATCGGGTGGTCTATGGCAATCGGATTATGATTGATTTCTCCCTCTTGTTGGTGGATTAATTCCATGTGGAATTTCACAAAAAGTTTTGGAGTGAACTGACAACTTTATTCCAAGACTGGGACGCGAATATGGACAGTAATCAGCTCAACAGCACAAGAATAAGGACTTTACTTGAGTTTGATTATTTTGGATTGGAGAAGAATCGAGTGAGGCGTTTAAGGTTGAGGCGGTTGGTCTTTTGGGTTGGTGGGTCATTGGGGATGGTATTAGACCGTAGGGGCTTGGTGTAGTCATTCATGTGGTAGTAACTGAGTCCCTTTAGCTGTTCCAGAGTAATACGCTTTTTAGGGTTTTTGGTGACCATCCTTGCAATCACTTCTCTAATCGCTGGACTACTGATGGCATCCAAGTTAAAGGGCTGATCAAAGATGAGGAATGCTCGCTTCTGCTCATCTGAAGGATTCTTTGGTAGTCCAGGCCACAATTGGTGGTCTTCAGAAGCAAGCCACATCATGATGCGACCCATGGAGTACATGTCCATTGCATGGGTGGATGACACTTTTGAGGATCGAAGGGCTTCAGGTGCACAGTAATCAAGAGTCCCAAGGTCAAACCTACCATTTTTAAAGTGAGCACCTTCAAAATCAATCACTTTCCACACCAACATACCATTTGCATCTTCAAAAGAAACCAAATTGGATGGTTTGAGGTCACAATGCACAATTCTGCGTTTTTGCAATACCTGCAGTATGTCCACAAGTGAATCCAGAAAGATGCGCAATTTGATGCCTTTGAAGGGAGGACTCTTTTCATACATGGCTTGCATAGAAGGACCACCCAGCTCGAGTGCAATACATGACCAAGGTCGATTTGATGTATGATTCCACGTTGCAAAAGAGGTAAGGAAATTGACAAGAAAAGGAGCAAGAAAAGTAGCAAGAGCAGATACTGTCCAAGGTGACTGAACCCTTTGAAGTAAATCACGTTCTTGACTGAATGTATATGCCTCAGAGTAAAACTTGAGAGCCACCGTTTTCCCAAGTGGAAAGTAATCTGCCTTCCAAATGACTGAACGCTCACTTTGATACATAAGCTGCAAGAGGCGACAGGTGGAATTGAGCTGTTGTCCACATTCTAGGGCCGCTGGTGTAGATGGCTGTGCTTGCACTTTTGAAGAATCCACTGTCCATTCATGCGCTGAGCCATCAACATGGAGTGTGATCAATCCATTCGGAGCTTTGTGAGATAAAAAATGTGAGCAAACTTTAGGAAAGGCCCAAAAGTTGGAAGAGTTTGATTTTTTCACCTTGGAATTGTAAATCTTTAGGTCATCTACAAGAATTACAGAATAAGAAGGCAAGCTTACTGAGATCCCGTGCAACTAGTAACTCAGCGTGCTCACCAAGTAGAGCAATATGATCCAATCCACCATTGATTCCACTTCTACAGGAATCTTGCCAAACGATTTTACGCGTAATCACATTAATAACAGAAAGTTGGTCACCGATGTAGTCTCTAAAAGCCATATATCGTCCGCCAAACAACTTTGAAAGAAATGTGACTAAACCTGAATCTCTTGGTATTGTTTTACGATCTTTGACCCAAATCAACTTTAACTCATAAAAGTGCTCAAGCCTAAATATCCAAATCTGTGGACCCCACCCTTGATTGATAACTACAGCCATCATGTCATGTTCAAGTGCGTATAGATCTACAAAGGCTTTCCATTCAGGCAGCATATACTCTGAGCCCAATGACCGACCATTTCGACTCTAATTGCATAAGTAAATAGTGTAACTCCATACAAACATTTGCAAGTGCCACCGGTTTCTGGTTCGGAAGGCGGACAACACCTGCTTGCCACTAGGAAGCCACACAGCCTTTCCAAAATTGATAAAATCCTCCTTGTACTGGTTTTTATCAACCAAACAGCGCAAGCAATCACTGCTGCGTTCACCCCAAATAAAAATCCCGTGTTCTTTGATGACAATAAGTGCTTCCTGTTTAAATGGGTGCCAGCACGATTCGGTATTTTCGCCTACTACATAAGTTGCCAATGTTTCCCACGTCTATGCATAAAGTTAAAGGTATTCGAATGGAGAAACATGCATCTGTACGAATCACGGCAAAGAGATGCTGCTCTGCAGCATCTTGGTACACAAGAGAAAGTAGCTGATCGTCAAATGAGAGAGATGCAGAGTGCTCATCGACTGATTCCAGAGGGAGATCAATCTGCCCTCTGCGTTGGTGAATCAAGTCCATCAAGAGGCACGTGACTGCTCATTCTCACCATCATGCCAACAATGGTAAAATGTCCACCACATCCCACCTTCAACCCTCCTAGCAAATCGACGTGGAGGAAACCATCAGCCGCATATCCTCCAGAAAAGGTGTTCTAGGCGTCATTATCCTTGATGTAGAAGGCTGCATCATCAAATCAACTCTTACGCGTGAAATGACGCTACAATATTCAAGTTTACTGACTAAATTGATCGAACAAACTAGGAACACGGTTGTGGATTTGGATCCTGATGGCACTGTATGCATTTGATAGGACATGCATGACACTTGTGTAGAATGACTTGTCGTTTCTGAGAATCCGAACCAAAAAGCACGAAATCATGGCTAGTCCAGGTACCATTGCCCTATCACCCTGCTCATTCCACCCATAGGAAAGGACTATCTGCTCATTGTGATTCAAAACCCACAGGAACACTAACAAGTAGAAATACATGGTGTATTAAGGTCCATTCCAGATTTGAGAAGTGTACTGAATTTGTTCAGCTTCTGTGGACCTACTCAGCAGGTACGTGTGCTCACTAGGACCATCCGCAGCCTTGTTCTTGCCCTTCTTCTTCTTTTTTGATTTAGCAGGTAATGGTCCTTCTTCAGTGATGGTGGGTAATCTGCCTTCTTCCACTTGCTCATCTGTTGCTCTGTTCCTTCCCCTTGAGGATCGTGGCTTCTTGAGCTTCTTTTCCCATCTCTTGCGATCCACTTGATCCATCACCACAGGACAATTGTAATCTCCATACTTGTATCCTCTTGCTTCTTCCCACAAATGTTGCATACCAACATCTTCATTCCACTCTTCCATTTCATCTGAATCCCATTCTTCGCTCTCTTCTGATTGTCCATTGACTGCAGTGGATGAAGAGTAAGGTGTCGACCATCCCATGGATCGTGCTACTTGTCTTTCCCTTCTCATTTCCTCCTTGATCCTCTCCCTCTCCTTCCTTCTCTCTTCATCATCATTTGTGATCCAGTACTTGCGTTTCCCTCCTTCCACATACCTTAATCCCTTCTTCAATCGTGATTGTGCAACTGAAGCCACACCCTCTGCAGGTTCAAATGTCCTATAGTTGAACCTCTTTCCATGAATCGTATCCTTGACATCCTGCCACAAATCCTTCAAACCAAACGCATCCCTAGCAGCATAATACAGTGGCATACGAGCCGTTGGTGTGTCCATGTCCTGATAAGTAAATGCTCGATAATGCAAAATGGCAGCTGGAGTCATTTCCATGCAAATCAAAAAACATTGAACCGCAACTGCAATGTGCTCAGCACTAAATGTATCCGTGTTGTGAATCAATCCAACCTTGACAAGCAATGAAATGACCACACCTTGCCAATAACTAAAAAAGATGACTGCCTTGATACAAAAGAACTTTGGTAGTGCCCTAAATGGCTTGAGGTCCTGACCAGCTGCAAGGAAGAACATGCTCAGGCACCACAAACACCATGAATAAGCCAGATTATATACAACGGTGATCCAAAAATACCCTGATTGCATGTGGAATTCACCTTCATCATACTTGTCCATCCATTTCAATACCATGGTGACCAATGCACACAATGGTTTGACGAATACAAACTGCAAGATACCTCGTTTCATTCTTAAAAAGGTGTAAGGATCGCCTGCATCCATTTCCTTTTGCCACATGCTTACTGGCCACAAGTAGGGCACGGTAGGACGGTCATAGAGGAGTGTGAGGACACCACGTTCACCATCAAGGTAAACTACAAGGAGGTTGAAGAAGCAGTAGACCGCAAAAGCCTCGTAAATATCACGAAAGGCTTCAGCGTAAAAGGCGATAGAAGGTGAGGCTAGTGTGATCCAACTGGTGGCCGAAAAGACGTGGATCCTATAGGGGGGATGAATGAGAGGTGGAATCTGGGGTGGATTACATGCAAATGATGCGGACAATGTAACGTTGAGCACTCTATGAGGGGTCATTGGATCAAAGTGGGGACGTGCTGGTTGTTTGTAGTGTCTGAGATGCAGTAGAATGCTGATTGTTGCTATACATGAAGCAAGTAATGATGAGGTGGCAGAGATTTGTAGCCACGTGGTGTCCAAAGGTCGAGCATGGGATGTCATCTGACTGAATCAAGTGGAATGAGAAGTGAAACGTCGTCTGAATTTTTTGCTGTTTCATCTCAAATTTCCACAAAAAATGAGCGAGGAAAATTCTCCTACGCCTGCTCATCAGCTTCTTCATGCCGTCACCGTTAACGATCTCAGTGCAGTGAAGCGCATCATTTCTTCCTTTCCTTCTTCTACCTTTTCCGATCTGATCAATGCCAAAAAGACATCTTGGGATACTCCAATCATACGAGCAGTTCAAGCGCCTAATCGACTCCCTATCCTCCGTTACCTCCTCACCCAACCACACGTTGACCTCGATGCACGCTCTACCCTATGTAGAACTGCCCTGTACTTTGCAAGTCGGATGAACAATTCAGAGGCAGTTGAAGCACTTTTGAACGCAGGGGCAAACCCTGAGATTGGGGACATTTTCGGCATGACACCCCTCAAGTGTGCAGCAGAGAATGGCCATGTGGTTGTATGCGATTTACTGTTACGTGTAGGCAAGGCAAACGTCAATGCTACTGGTGAGCATAGTTCCTACACTCCATTGATGCTAGCGAGCACAGGTAACCATGAAACCGTTACTATTCTACTCTTGACTTATGGTGCCAATGTAAATGATGTGGATCCTGCACGAGGAAGTGCATTGACATGGGCATGTAGGCGTGGACATCAAGGTATTGTACGAACACTGATACAAGCAGGTGCTGATCCAAAGACCTCTTCAAAGGATGGTAAAACGGCCTTTAGGTGGGCCAATGACAATGGTCATGAAAAGTGTAGTCGATTCCTGCGCATTGGATTGAGAAAGTCATGGTTTCCAGACAAGGGCAACTCATTTGACTTTTTAAAGTCTGGTCAACAGATTGCTCAAGATATTTATTCCTATGAGAACCTTGCAGATGTTGGTGTACCCATGGTAAAATCCGTCGTCACTATTGTACGCAAGAATCAAAAGATCATTCGTGAATTATCCCAATTATCCCAAGAGTTTTGTCGTGAAATGCGTCTTGCAGATTATCATTGGCAACTTATTTATACAGAAATTGTACTGTCGTATGCGGATGAAGTGGATATTGTACGTAGTCAAATGGACAAGGTATTGAGTGGATTCCATGACAATTTGTTTGATTTGCATCGGTACTTTGAATGGCGTGTGTTGAATATGAGAAGGGAGAGAGAACATTTGTTTGAACAAATGGCAAAGAAGGAGAATCCAGAGATCATGTCACCTTTGAGTTCTGCAACAATTGTACCATCCACATGTTCGTCTGATGATGAGCAATTGCTGGATGAAGTGATCAAGCCAAAGCATGTGTCTATACCACCTGCACTGCAAGTGGAAGGTGTGGATGTACAGTGAAAGATTCTCTCCAATATCAATTTATCCTATTATTTTACACAAACGAGCACTATTGTAAATCTTGTTCTCCTACATCCGTCCATGCTTCCGTGCCTTCCACTTGAGTTGAAACAGTGCTTAGTGAGGGAGAAGGTGGTCGAAGTGAAGGCATTTGAATGACTGGGCTCGTAGGAGTGGGTGATGAGAGTGGTGGTGACATGTTGGCGTATCTCAGTTCAAACTCTGCACGTGCCCGTTCCAATTGTATGCGTTCTTGTTCCAATCTACGACGTTCCATGTCCAACTGCATACGATCATGTTCCAACAAGGAAGATTCATCAAGGGAACCACTCTAAAGGAGGATGAGGCCAACTGGAAAAGATGTGAGGTACCTGAGGTCGTCTTTGCCTTAATTGATGAGTCTCTTGACCCTGTCGAGCAGTTGAATCACCTCCTTCTTCCTCTTCATCACGGCTAAAGTGCTGTAACATTGGTTGTTGTTGTCGTTCCTTCATTTCCTTGATTGCAGCACCAATCACTACTCCAACACCCACGCACACAATTGCACCAATCAGTATAGCTTTTCCAATATAAACTTGAATCATTTTGATGGATCTTTTTCTTTTTGTGGAAAGAGGACTTGGCACCCAGACATCGTTACATTTTTCCTTTACCACCATGAATATCAGCAAGCCGATTTCCACCCAAATATCAGATGTGGTGTTTTCATTTTACGATCCACAAGAAGTACGCAACATTTCAGTGAAACAGATTGTCAATCCTGTTTTACTGGACAATCTGAACCGACCAACGCGTGGTGGATTGTACGATCCTGTTCTTGGTCCCCTTTCCAAAGATGACCTGCAAGTCTCGTGTCTTTTTCACGATTAATCACCTTTAGATGTGACACGTGTAAATTGGATTACTTTGCGTGTCCAGGTCATTTTGGACACGTGGAATTACCTGTTGCCATCATCAACCCACTTTTATTTGGACAAGTGTATGCGTTGTTGAGGGCCAAATGTTTCCATTGCAACTCATTTAAATTGTCCAAGTTACAAGTACGTGCTATTATAGTTGGAGGTGACTGATATCTGTAGACTGCTCGTTTTATTGCGCGTCTAAAGTTGATCAAGCGTGGATTCGTACTTGCTGCAGTGGATGTAGCCAATATGGAAGCAGGCACATTGGCAGATGAAATGGATATGGGTGAAGCAGAAGAAGGTGAAGAAGAGGATGAAAAGAAGGGTGGACATCGTTCAGAATCGGATGATGAAGTGATTGCAAAGATTGAAGCGTTCGTGACGCGTGTTTTGGAAAAAGATGATGCTAATTTGGCCATTACAACCACATTGATCAATGAAGAGCGAAGGAGAACGATTCAAGAGTTCTTCAAGAAGAGTGTGGGAAGGAACCGTTGTGACAAGTGCAGGACAATTGGGATCAAGTTGAGAAAGGAAGGCAAGGCAAAGATCTTTGAAGTGCCCTTGTCTAATAAGCAGTTGGCAAAGATGCAGTCGGAAGGTAAGCAATTGTATGATGTGTTGGTTGGTGCTGTGATGGAAGGTGGTAACAAGAGACCAAGGCAAGAGGATGCCATGTCAAGTGATTCTGAAGAGGAGGAAGTGGAGGAGGAGGAAGACAAGGGACGACATGCAGTGAGAATGGGTGGCAAGTCCAAATTGTTGACTCCATTGCACATTCAGACGCATTTGAAGAGATTGTTTTCAAGTGAAGTGGAATTGGTGGATTTACTCTATGCTCGTCCAACTGAAGAACACGCGTCTCATCAAATGTTTTTTATTCAAGTGGTGTCTGTCAGTCCAACGCGATTCCGTCCAGCTAATGAAATGCAAGGCACTGTGATGGAAAATCCTAAAAACGTGCATCTTACCAAGATCTTAAATGACTGTGCACGGATACGCGAACTCAATGATGGTAGTACCACTAATGAAAAGGTGTTGCAACAGACTGCAGGCAAGAGATTTGAAATGCTCATTACAGAATGGGTCAAGTTGCAGGATGATGTCAACAACTTTTTTGACTCTGAAAAGGCAGGTGACAAGATGCCTGCAGGCGTGAAACAAATCTTGGAAAAGAAGCAAGGATTGTTCCGTATGCACATGATGGGCAAACGTGTGAATTATGCTGCTCGTTCCGTCATTTCACCTGATCCCAACATTGAAACCAGTGAAATTGGTATTCCACCCGTGTTTGCCACAAAGTTGACTTATCCTGAACCCGTGACTCAATTCAACATTACTGAAATGCGACAAGCTGTCCTCAATGGCACGAAATGGCCTGGTGCATCCCATGTTCAAATGGAAACGGGTGAGTTGACTTCCTTGAACAGGTTATCATTGGAACAACGCACTGCCATTGCCAATACGCTCCTCACACCCTCTAATTCAACATCAACTACCACACCTATCAACAAGAAGGTTTACAGACACTTGCGCAATGGTGATTACTTGCTGTTGAATCGTCAACCAACACTTCACAAGCCTTCCATCATGGCTCATCGTGCTCGTGTACTTCCAGGTGAAAAGACCATTCGTATGCATTATGCAAATTGCAACACTTACAATGCAGATTTTGATGGTGATGAAATGAACGTTCACTTTCCTCAAAATGAACTTGGACGCGCTGAAGCCGCCTTGATTGCTGCTACAGACTACCAGTATCTTGTGCCCACTAGTGGCGCACCATTGCGTGGTCTCATTCAAGATCACGTGGTTGCAGGAGTATGGATGACCAGTCGCGACACCTTTTTTGAACGTGATGAAATGATGCAAGTGATTTATGGTGCTTTGCAACCTGAAAATGATCCTACGTTGGGTGGAGGTCGTTTACGCATTCTTCCACCTGCAATCTTCAAACCAAAATTCCTATGGACTGGTAAACAAATCATTTCCATTGTGATCCTCAACATGACTTGGGACCAACCACCTCCAAACATCATTTCAAAGTCTCAAACTCCTGGTCGTTATTGGGGCAAGGCTGCTAATGAAGAAGCTGAAGTGATCGTTCATAATGGTGAATTGATTCAAGGTGTCCTTGATAAGGCTCAGTTTGGTGCAAAAGCATATGGATTAGTGCATTCCTTTTATGAATTGTATGGACCATCCATGGCTGGTAGATTGCTCAGTGTACTCGGTCGCCTCTTTACAAAGTACCTTCAAAGCAGAGCCTTTACTTGTAGAATGGATGATTTACGCTTGACAAAGGAAGGAGATGCATGGCGTCAAGATTTATTGGTTAATGGTCGTCATTTTGGCTCTGATACTGCAAGTGAGTACCTTGGCCTTGAACCTGGAAAAGAGGTAAAAGCCCATCATCTCTCCAAAGAATTCACCAAACGCATGGAAGAAGTCGTTCGTGAAGATGAAAAGTTGCAGGGATTGGATGCCGCCATGAAATCCAAAATGAACGAACTCACCTCCTCCATCATCAACAAATGTCTTCCAGATGGCCTTTTGATCAAGTTTCCTGACAACAATATGCAAATGATGACTGTGTCTGGTGCCAAAGGATCCAACGTGAACGTTTCTCAAATCTCTTGTTGTCTTGGTCAACAAGAGTTGGAAGGAAGACGTGTACCCATCATGATCAGTGGTAAATCTCTCCCCTCCTTCCTTCCCTTTGATCCTTCTGCCAAGGCAGGTGGATTCATTGCAAGTCGCTTTTTAACAGGAGTCAAGCCACAAGAATACTTTTTCCATTGTATGGCTGGTCGTGAAGGTTTGATTGATACTGCTGTCAAAACCAGTCGTTCAGGTTACCTTCAGCGTTGTCTCATCAAACATTTGGAAGGTTTGCGCGTGCACTATGATCATACTGTCCGTGATGCAGATGGTAGTATCCTTCAATTCCATTATGGTGAAGATTCCTTGGATGTGACCAAACAAAAGCACTTGACTCAATTCGCATTCATTGCTCAAAACTTTCACATTTTCAATGCAAGACTTAATCCTGCTGCTGCAGCTGCTGTTTTGGATAACGAAAAGGCAGGTGAATGGAACGATTTGGTCAAGAAGGATCCAAATGCTCATGATCCAACCCTTTCCCTCTTCTCACCAAGCCGTCATCTTCGCAGCACTTCTGAAACCTTCCAAAATGCCCTTTACCAGTACACCAAGAATAATCCTGATGCCTTGTTGTCAGCCAAGAAACAACCTGCCAAACGCAACCCTTCCATCCAGAATCTATCAGGAACCAAATTCCGTGCTTTGATGAACCTCAAGTACATGCAAAGTCTTGTGGAGCCAGGTGAAGCTGTTGGTCTATTAGCTGCTCAAGGCATTGGTGAACCATCCACTCAAATGACATTGAATACCTTTCATTTTGCTGGTTTTGGTGCTGCAAGTTCCCCACCATCTATTTATCTTCTTATCCCTTCTCTAGAAAAACGTTACCCTTGGTATCCCTCGTTTACGTGAAATCGTCATGACAGCCTCTCAATCCATCAAGACGCCCATGATGACTCTCCCACTCTTGGAACACATCACTAAATCACAAGCTGAAACATTGGGTAAACGCATGACCAAACTCGTACTTGCTGAAGTTGTGGATTACGTGACTGTTACTGAACAGATTGTCATGAATGATGGAGTTCGTTACAAGCAGTACACTATCCACCTTCACTTTTTTGCACAAAAAGACTATTTGCAAGAGTACAATATCAAACCAAAGGATTTGGAAGAGGTGATTGAACGTGATTTTAGCAAAAAGCTCTCTACTACTTTGCTCAAGGAACTCAAGATTAGACAGGGCACGATGATGGTTGTGGATGATGAGGATGAAGGTGTGGATATTGGCCATGCTACCACCAAGAAAAAGCGAACTAATGCTGCTGCTGGTGATGATAGTGATAGTGATGTTGATGTAGGAGATGAGGCCACTGCAACAGCTCAAGATGACTCGGATGATGAATCCCAAGCAGATGCTGATGACAAGGAATCTCGACCAGCTCGACAACATGTGGCAACCTATGTGGATGATGAGGCTCAAGAAGTCTCCTCTTCAGAGGATGATGATTCCTCTTCCAACGAAGCCTCTGATAATGAACAAGAGGAAGAGGAAGAAGAAGAAGAAGGTGATGATCCAATGGACATTGAAAGAAAACATGCCACCTCTCAATTAGAACGCCTTTCCAGAATCGCTGGTAAAACTCAATTCTTTACTGGATATCGTTTCGACACTAAATCCAAACAATGGGCAGAACTCGACCTCCAACTCCCCATCAACAGCAAAAAGATCCTCATGGTTGACATTGTAGAACGAGTATGTCGTCAATCCATCATTCGTCAAATCCCTCACATCAACCGCTGTTTCCTATCCTCTGAACCTCAAGACAAAGTCCTTACCCTCACAACAGAAGGTGAAAATCTCTTGGGTGTCCGTGATTTCGCAGATACGATTGATATCAACAAAATCACTTCTAATGACATTGCTGCCATCCTTCGTACTTATGGTGTTGAAGCAGCACGTAATGCAATCATTCAGGAAATCGGAGGTGTGTTTGGAGTCTATGGTATTCAAGTGGATACGCGCCATCTTACCCTTGTTGCAGATTACATGACATTTGATGGTGCTTATCGTCCATTCAATCGTATTGGCATTGAAGGTAATGCTTCACCATTTGCGAAAATGAGTTTTGAAACCACGATGCATTTCTTGACCAAGGCCACTACGTATGCTGAAGAAGATACCTTGAAGAATCCAAGTGCAAGGTTGGTTGTTGGACAAGTTGTTGAGTCTGGTAGTGGGTGTATTGATGTTCTTCAACCCTTTTGAAAAAAAAAGTTTTTGTTTTCTGTAAACAAATGTTGTCTAGTCGAGTCCCTACGCGTTACATCCGCCTCTGCACGCGTCATAGTCACTCCAATGCGCGTTTAATCTACCAGTCACCATTTGCAACAACTGCCAAACGTCTCAAACAATTCTCAGTTGGTTCATTAACTCTCGCAACCATTGCAGTTCCAGTAATCTTTCAAATTGACGTGGATATTCCCACATCGTATCGTGCTGTCCTCGCATCCACTGCATTCTTCACATCAGCTGCATCAACCTCAATCATTCAATACGTTTTATCTCCTTACATTACGCATATAAGGTTACCTGGTGTTGATATGCCTGATGCAAAGTTGGGATCAGAGTATGAGCCACATCAAATGAGCAGTGAGTCAAGATTAGAGTTGCAGACGATAAGTTTATTTGGAAGGGAAAAGAAGAGAGAGGTTGTAGTAAGGGATTTGAAGGTTGATGGTGGACGTGTGTTTGCGAAATGGAGTTCAGAGGTTGATGGTAGGAAGACGTGGTGGTTTGTACATGATGAAGTGTTGCAAACCAAAGAAATGGAACAATTGCATCAATTGGTGAGTGGGGAAAAGGCGGAAAAAGTGTAAACAAACCTTGCAAAAACTTGTTTTTCAGAAAAATGTCGTGTCCAATTTGCAATCAAACCATCCCTACTGAGGAATTACAGGACCATTACGAACAGGAAAAGAGTAAAATCCTGTTTTATGAGCATCAACGCGTCTGGAAAGAATTGGATCCACCTTTGGAGTTCAATAGTCAATTAGACCAACTTGTAACGCGTAGAAATCAACGAAGCATTTCTTCTGCACAAGTACCAGATGATCAATTCAAGTGCTTTGTGTGTGGTGCACTCATGTCCAATGATATTGAAATCACTCAACTACACGTTGAACAATGCCTCGAACATTCCTCACTTGGTCTCACACTCAGGCAACCTCGACCTCCGACCTCACCACGCGTTTTTGATGAAGATGTTGATATTGACGGTGGGATGGATGATCAATTTGGTCAAGTACAATACGCTGAAGATCATTTATCAACTGCATTGGAACCTGATCATCCTGAATCCTCTTTCCAATCAGATCCAAGTCAACAAGAGAGCCTCGTAACCCTCGCATTGAAGGAAAAGATTCGTCAACAAGAACAACTCATTCGATCATCTGCTAAATGTCTCATATGCCTTGACACTCATACCAATCCAGTGGTTTCCATCAACTGTTGGCATGCATACTGTGAGAAATGTTGGCTACGTACCCTTTCAGAACGTAAAATCTGTCCACAATGCCAAACAATCACACAACCAGGCGATTTACGGAGAATTTACCTTTGATGGAATGGGCATAAAGTTGCCAATAATCGCAATGGGAATGTTGTACTTGTCCCTCTTGACTGTAAATGAAAAACAACATGGGATATCGACACTGTAATTGTACTTTAGCGTACACATGGTCAGTACTGCCTTTTGGGAGGGATCAAATGCAATCTGCCCATACTTTTCCCAATAATTGACCATACTTGTTTCATTCATGAGTTGGTAAATGCAGACTTGACCTTCTTTGAGGGCATGGTGGGATGCACCAATGAGTTCAGAGAATTCACGGTTGCCCTTGAAGATCTCACCTGTGCGTCTCCATAGGCATGCAGCAACGCCCATAGAACTGAAAACGCGGTCATAGTCGAGCAAGAGTCGTTCGAATTGTTCTTCAATGAGTAGGAGGTCCATGTCGGTGAGTGATCGTGATACTTTCCGAAATGCAGGGCGGAACATGGCGAGAACAGAGGAAACGCGTTGTTTGGAGGCTTGTGACGCGTGTTTTTCCATGTATTGTAAGAGACGCGTGTAACCTTGAATGTAGTTGTAAGGCTGGATCATACCTGCTTCGTACTTTGCTGCAATGACTTGGAGGAGTTTGTCGTAGGAGGAACCGTCTGGTGGGTCTGCTGCAAGGAGGATGTAGCGTTCTGTGCTGTTTAAAGTATTTGGGTTGGTGGTGGCTTGTTGGCTGGTGGTGAGGAAGGTGCTAGGAAGTGGTGAAGAGGGAAGGGGAAGGGCATGTACTCGATGACACTGGACTCCTTTTCGAGTTGATTACGAAAGTGGTCGTTGTTGTTGGAATGAGTGTCATCATCTCGACAAAGATGGCCAATGTGACGTTTGATGCAACGATGACATGGACGTTCTAGGGGTGGATGAGGGTTTGAGGAGGCGAGGTGGTGCCATCATTGCAAGGAATGTGCGATCTACGGCAGTATATGCATGCCAATTTAGTCTTTTTCTTCTTTTCTGTTTCCATCAAGTCTTGGAGAACCACGTCTGAATTTGCACTTTGATCTGAAATGTATAAACCCATTGAAAGACTGATCCAACAAGAACGTACCAAACTTGCTTGTGAAGGAGATGTCCTGATTAAGTCGTCATGGATGAGGCTTTTGAAGCAGCCAAGCAGTTTTACACCACTCATGACAACTGCAGTGCTTGAGAAATGGAAGGCAGCCAGCTTGATGGAGGATGCCCGATTGACACTAAACGAGCTATCAAAATACACACCAGTTCATGCAATGCAAATCTGAGTGAGTAGAAGCGAGTTACAAGCTTTTTGTCTCAACAATCGACACCCTCCATCCTTTGTTCTTATTTGAATCTCTCGATGGCACAAGGTCTATTGCAAAGCATTGCAGATTACTTTGAGTGCCTAAAAATACGCCTTCAAACTGATTACCGTGAAGAAGCCGAAACCGTGCTCAATCACTTGACAGTTTACGTGGTTTCATCTTGGACATATCCTCTTCTGATTCGCCCATTGATCCAGCAGTTGATGGAGGCTATGTAACGCTGCATTATCACCTCCCTTATTTTATAAAAGTTCCACAACTTTATGGATGAAACTTTCAAAAGAACCGCCGACTACTTGGATTACTATTGCCTTGAAAACCCCTCTGGTCCTTTCCACCCAATGGTCAGCAATAACCTCAAGGCCAAGGCTGAGTTCTTTATTAAACTCATAAAGGAAGATTTTTGCATGAGATTATATCGCCACTTTTAATTTTAGTTCATGCAGTGTGGGTTGAAATCCCTTTACTCTCCATTCATTCTTGTGTTGTTTGCAGGTCTCAGGGAGTGAATACCGTGAGCCATTGATCCAAGACTGGCAAGTTAAACACGACTATAAAGTCACTTTTCCTGTCAGTTCCTAGTAATTAAACTTGCTCACTTTGGCATCCACAATGGATTTGAGGTCTGCCAACACTTTGTTCTCCTTGGCTATCCTCTCTTCCTTTTGTTTCAGTAGCATGGTTCGCCTCTCTTCAGCACTAATCACTTGATTCTCCTTCCTTTCCCTCACAGCATTCATCATGGCATTTCTGTTGCCACTCATCACATAACCTGCACGCTCGTATGCTGATATCTCATTTGAAGTGAGTCCAATTTCCCCACGTCTTGGAATACGCTGACCAGACTGCACAAAAGATGCCATGGCCACTCCTTCACCAGGCAACAGATCACTACCATAACCTCCACTACCCTTTTCCTTGCCCATGAGTGTCAGTGGCATGGGTCCAATCTCCACTTGTTCCCTTATAGGTGACATCCTCGTCTGTTCCACAACTGCTTCGTCTTCACTGCTTGATGACCACGTGTCACGCTTTTCCTCTTCCCATGGCCTATCCTCCCCATCCACAGGCACTAAATCAGGCGACTTTCTCCACACATCAACACGCCTGGCATCACGAACCTCTCGCCTCATTTGAAATTTCTTTTCAATAGTCATGAGAAAAAAAGCAATCATCACCTGTATATATGCGCCTCATCTCACTCCCCACTCACCCATCCCTAGATCAAGATGAATTTGGCATATGGCCACGCCTTCAAAAGGATCTCTTTTCCTACTTTCCAATGCGCAATCTCGTCTGGGCCAACAACTTTCATCAAACAACTCGATTGATTAGTGAATTGGAAATTGACATTATCCCCTTTAACCGTGAAGAACCCTATGCTGCACCAGTTGCCCTTCAACTCCCTCCCTTCCTTAACCTCTATGTGGTGTCTTGTGATGATGGTGATACTTATCGTCAAGTTGTCAAGCAACAGATCAAAGAGTGGCATGATATTGTTACGAATAGACGTCCACAGGAATGGCTTATTGTTCATGTGACCAAACAAGCGTTGGGACTAAGCACGTCGTTTATGAACCTTCGCATGTCCGTGTACGATCGTATTCGTTCAGACTTTAATCCAGCAAAGAAGGAACGATGTGTGCAGTTGCGCTTGTTTGATGGTGAAGTAAGGGACGGTGATTCGTGGAATTCCTTCATGGAAGCATTCAAGGAATGCGTCATGTCGTGCTTTGATCAGTACGTGTCGCAGTATGAAGAGAATATTAGGCAATTGGATGCTCAAAGACAAATGCCAGGATGGAACTTTTGCACCTTTTTTCTCCTCAAGGAAACTTTGGCATTAACGTACGAGTCGATGAATTTGTTGGATGATGCGTTGGTGGTGTACGATGAACTGGATGCATCCTTTTCTCTACTACAAAAGGATCGTGGGTTGGCTTGGTTCAAACAGTTTGGTGGTATGGACAAGGGTGATGACAGTGCTGATGTGTTTGATCGTGAACGCAAGGAATTTAGGAAACTCATCATGGAGAACAAGATTTCGTTGTTTGATATGCATTTGTATTTATTTGCTCAGCAGTGTCATTTGTTGATGTATTTGAACAAGGAGATGGATGCGTGTGAACGTGCATTCAAGTTCATCACGTCATTTAGAAAGACGATCAGGCAAAACAAGTCGAGTCTCCCCAAGCATTTTGAAGAGTCATGGGTGTATACGGTGAGTTTGAATGTGGCTCAAAAGTGTAAACAAGTACCGCAAGACAGACGTCGTATCCCTGCTTACTTTGTCATTACGAGTGACTTGCTTTATACTGCAAGGAAACAGTTGGACAAGTTTGGTATTTATTCAGGGAATTTACCAAATACTACGCCATTCTCTGTTCACTTACAAGAATCTGCTGACAAGGTGATGGCGGATGAAAGGCCTTCAGGAGTATCCAATGAACAGTTGATCAATGCCATGAGATCCAGAGAAGCGTTTGATGAATTGTACATGCAAATCACAAAGGATGCTCATGCTGCATTCCTTGAATTGGGCAAGGACAAGTACATTTGGATGTTGGATGCAGATAGTGCTTCATTGCATTTGGTGCGTGGGAATTATGGACAAGCAGTGGAATTGTTGCGTAAATTGTGTAATCGGTACCAACGGGCAGGATGGCATACAATTGAATACCAACTTCGTGTGAAATTAGCACAGTGTCAAAAGGAGTTGGGACAACTCAAAGAGTATGCTGAAGGATGTTTGCAGTTGTTGCATGAGCCAGGCCTATTGCCTCCTGACATGGTGGATATGCTCACAAATGATTTGATCAAGAATGCACCTTCCATGGATGAAACACCTCGTCCCTTTGAACCCATATTTGCCATTGAAATCCTTCACAAAGTGGAAAGTGCAACAGAGCAAGTTGGTATTGAAGTGGCGCTCAAAAGTCAACTTGTCCGTGATTTCCCATTTGATATGCTTACCCTCAAGATGCTTGGTGGTGACATGACTGAATTGTTGTTCAAAGTACGTGATTCTTGCGTCAAGCCAGGTGCAAACAAGTTTATCCTGTTTTGTGACAATGCAGTTGCTGGTAATTATGTGGTGGAATTCCTTACGTTAAAGTTGGGTGGCATCATGTTCACCACCAACTTTTTAAATGATACCAACAAGCCAGTGTTCCGCATCAGCCCTTATTCATCACCACTTCGAGCAGAAGCGTCCTTTAGTCAAGATGATGAAGTGAATCGCATTCTCATTAGACTCAACACTCGCCATCATTCCATTGCAAGTGGAAGCATCAGTTTCACACCAATGAACGAAGCCTTGTCCTTGATGACAGATGTGAGTGCAGAATACACCTTTACCAATGGGGGTGGTGATCGCAAGGAATTGGTCAAAACGGGTGGTCTGCTCTCTGGTGAAGTGTCCTTTGCCCTTCCAAGTTGTCCAGAGAATGAAAAAGTGGACATTTACCTTCCCTTCACTTCACCACAACAACTTGGCATCTCAACCAAAGTCAAAATCAACATTGATTATGTAACAGAAGATGGAAGACAATTCACTTTTATGGACATCAAACAAGTCGACATGTCCAATGCGATTTCTGTGCGTCAATCCGTTCGTCTTGTTGGTGATTTGATGTTGTTGCGCGTCCATTTAACCTGTGAATCCGATGTTCCCATTCGCCTTGTTGATCAGTACATGAAATTATCACCAGAGTACGAACTTGTCCAACAAGGTCAAACCAAGGCACTCAATGCCATTGTGTTTCCACAAGAATGCTTCTCCCTCCTTTACAAAATCAAACTCAAGGGCCCTCAGTCTGAAAACAGCCGTAATCTCGTCAAGATTGGCTACTGTCTCCTCAATGACGAACTCTTCAAGCACCTCTCTGACTTTATTTACGCTCATCTCCAACAAGTTAAATTGGAAAAACATGCCAATTTCATCAATGAGCACATTCGTGATAATCTGGTTGCCTTGTTTGATGTCAATGCATTCGCCACGACAGGCCAACTCACCCTCAGCAAACCTCAAATGCAGTCCTTTGAAGCAGCTCTTGTTCATGAAAATGCAACTACACGCTCTGCCATCATGGACTGCCTCTCTGATCTCTTTGAAAAGCATCCTGTCATCAACCTTGCTGACTTTAAACTTGACCAAGATGCCACCTTTCGTAAAGGGTTTCAAGGTGTCTTGCAATTCCCTGATTCAGAACTCACTACTCTTGTTGAATTCAGTGCAATTGGAAGCCGTAGTGTCATCATTGAACAACAATGTCACTTTCAACTCGACATTTACCAAATATGTTCGGGTGAACTGACCGGTTCAACACACTCTGAACTCTTTGTAGAATTATTGGATGATCGTGAAAACTGGCTCATTTGTGGCAAAAAGCGTATGCGTGTCGTACTCGTCCCTCAAGACAAATTGCAGTTCAAAGTCACTTTGGTACCCCTTAAAACAGGCACACTTCCCCTTCCTCGTGTCTCAGTGACTTACCTCACCAGCACAGTTCCTAATGCATCTGTCCGTGTCAAACGTATTGAAACTGCCATTGTATTGCCAAAGACAAGAGGAGCATCATTCTTTCTTGACAGAGTTTAATTTATCCAAATACATGTTGACTGATTGGATCCTGGACATACTCTGGCCACTCCAACTTGATGATGGTGAGGTCAAGGGCTGAACAGGTTGCTTGTGTTAATAATTCTACATCTGTCTCATTTCCATTAAGTACCATGACAATCAATGCAGCAACCTCAGTATCCACCAACTCTATACAAAACTCTCTGGTCAGTCCACCACCTGGAACAAGACTGATTTCAGGCATTCGAGTTGGTTGTTCCAACATGCCCTCAGCATTACTCACACCAGTCAACACAGGAACACCAGTTATCCAATTACGAGGCACATTCAACGCGTAAATGGAATTCTGAGATCGTATTTGTTCATCTGTGCGGTACATTGCATCCATTGAACTGAGGACAAGGACGCGTTTAAATTGACGTGCGAATTGAACGAGATGGGTCAGGAATGTGACATGACAATCTGGATATGGGTCTGATCTGATTTGGAGGACAATGAGGTTTGAATGGCTGTACAATTGGAGTGGAGTGGCCAAAGTGGAGAGTGATGGGCCAATAAATGGTTGGATGAATGGACTTTTGATTGTACCGATTGGAGTTGGAGTGAGGTTGTGGATCAGCATATCAATACTAATTTGGGAAATGTGGTTGATTGAGATGGATGGAAGGACGAGGGTTTTGTCACCAAAGTCCACTGGGCTGTCAAGTTGAACTGAAAACATGATTTGGAGAAAAAAGTTATTTGGCTGCTTTGATGAGAAGACTGCCTCCCCTACTGTTGCCTCCCCCTCCACTGCTACCACTGCCTCCTCCCTTTCCACCTCCACGGCCACCTCTGCTGCTAGCAGCAGTGGTTCGTTTGCCAGTGTATCCATAACTAGTCACCTTCTTCTTACCAAAAAACTTTGACGTGCCTTCACCATCACTCAACTCTCTCTTCTTGGCTGGTGTCTTTTTAGTAGACTGTCGCCTCTCTGCATACTTTTGTGTAATGGCAAGAAACGACATTCCATATTTTCCATAATTGTCATCCGTCACACCAACAATAGAGTACATGGTCTTTGTGTCCTTTGGTAACTTTTTGGACATGGATAAGAGTGATTTGTCTGCAAAGATAGAGTCTGGAGAAATGCTTTGATCTCTGGAAAGACTCTGGCGATGACTAACCAGTTCTTGGTAACAATCTTGTTGCAATTGTTCCGGTGATACCGTCTCATTCGCCACTTGTTGTTGAGCAGGAGGTGGTTGCGGTGCTGTCCTGGGCTTAAAAAAGGCTTCCTTTTCCTTTGCACCATTGGGAAAGTTGAGTTCAACCTTGAGTTGTCCTTGTTGTACTTTTCTCGCATTGGATCCAATCACAACATAAGAAGATGCATAACCAGCCTTGTTCATGTGCGTTCGTTCTGCTAAAATGCCCTTGATGACTAAATGATGAAAGAATCGTTCACCATCCGTCTTGCTCAATTGTTTACCTTTGCCATGTTGTGGAAGGTTTTCGTGACCTTGTTGCACAATCTTTTGATACTTTAATCCACGATAAATATCCATACAATACAATAGTGTACAGCGACCTCCCACTTGATGCACCAACTGCAACACATCTTTGGTAGCCTGTGTCATGTCTTTAGTCTCGTACACGGTCTTGCGACGACAGTTATCACAGGTACGTGAACACTGTTCAGGTCCAAAATTCTCACCAAAGTAAGAAAGGATCAATTGACGCCTGCAATCCGTCTTGTTTTCACAAAAACTGACAACTTGGTACATGTTGGCCTTTTGTGCATTCTTGAGTTCACGATCACCATCTCCCTTTTCAATGAGGAATTCAAGTGAATGTTTGTCGCCATAAGAGTAAAACAGGACACAGGATGCAGGCTTACCATCACGACCTGCTCTTCCAGTCTCTTGATAATAACCTTCCAAGGATTGAGGAAACGCAGCATGAACCACAAAGCGTACATCTGCCTTATCGATACCCATGCCAAATGCTATGGTTGCACAAATCACTTTGATGGCACCTGATTGCCATTGTTGTTGTACACGAATGCGATCTTCCTTGTCCATTCCAGCATGATAAAACTCGGCAGAAACACGGTATTCTCGTTTGAGCTTCTCTGCCATGTCTTCACATGCACGTTTCGAGAAACAATAAATAATTCCAGATGCATCATTGTGTTGTGTTGTAATATAAGCATAAATGTCTGCTACAAATGACTTTTGTTTTGCACGTACTTCATAATACAGGTTACGACGGTTGAAGGATTGGGTAAATACACGACTGTCTTCAATGCCCAATTGTTTCATGACATCCAATTTGACCTTTGCATTGGCAGTGGCTGTGAGTGCCATCAAGGGAATAGTGGGGTACAGTTGCTTGAATTCACCAAGGGACTTGTAATCAGGTCGAAAGTCATGACCCCATTGACTGACACAATGTGCTTCATCCACCACAAAACGAGCAAGCAGGTCACGGTTGTAGAGACTTGCAATCATGTTACGAATTTGATCGCTTTTGCTGAGCATTTCAGGAGTGAGGTAGAGCAAGGCAATGTCTGGAGAGTCACTTTTGAGTTGATTGAAGATTTCACGACGATCACCTGCTGGCATTTGACCATAAACACGTACAGTTGGAATACCAATCGATATGAGTCTGTCCACTTGATCTTGAATAAGGGAGAGGAGGGGTGAAATGACAATAGTGATGCCTTTAGTCGCTCCAGTATGAATAATGGCTGGGAGTTGGTAGCAAAGACTCTTACCACCACCTGTTGGCATAAGTACAAAGACATCCTTGCCAGAAAGTGTGGCATTGATGGCTTCCAATTGATTCGTTCTAAACTTGCGTAATCCAAAGATGTTTTCAAGGGTTTGTTGGAGGTCTTGTGTCCATGGATACGTTGGTTCTTGGGATTGAAAGTTGTCGTCCAAATGAGGCATATCATCAAAGTCAAATACATCATCAATAGGCAAGTCATTCAAGTTGAAATCAGATGTCTTGTTGGTGTTTTGTAATGAGTCTTCATCATCTGGAAAGAGTGTGTTGGCCAAACCATCAGTGGGATCATCAAATAGGGAGAAATCGTACTCGAATGAATCATCTGCAGTCAAGTCCACAATTTCAATCTCTGGTGGCAGTTGATCGTCTTCATCCACAAAATAGTATTCTGGTTCCTTGCCCTTGTCGACTGGTTTGATGACAGGTGGTGGGGTTACAGGATCCTTGATAGGCAATGCCTTGAGGATGGGAGAATCCGTCTGTTGTGTAGGCAAGGGTGAGGGTGAATCCAATAATGGATTGGACATCCTTGTAGGACCAGGCGTGGTTTTAGGCGTAAAGAGGGAAAAGGAATCATTAGTGACTTGAGAAAAGTCCAAGCGTTTCCTGTCTTCAATCTTGCTTTCCAATGCTTCCATCTGTTGTCCAATGGCCATTTGTTCTTCCCTGCACTTTGCAGCATTGGTGAAATCCAATTTGCCAATTAAATCCTGATACACTTTGACCAACATTTCAAACGTGGATTTGAGTTGTTGCAGTTGCATTTCCAACAAGGCGACCTGTGAGTTGGAAGGACGAGATACTGCTGCAGGCAACTGTGATATTTCTCTTGAAGCTGGATGCGATACTACTGGCTGTGCTGACATGAGTGTCTGCTTTGAAATTGGATGCGATATGGGCGTCTTGACATTCAGAATAGCTTGGTTGGAAATATCATCAAACATGGAAAACTCGTCATCTGAAAACAGATTGGGTTGTTGTGGTGATACTTGAGATGTCTTGGTGCGTTTAGCAGAATCTTCCCTGGTATCTAAGCACAATCAATGCACTCAGTGTTATCTGACGTACCCAGTGGCTTGGCTGGTGGTGCTGGGCGTTTACGTGCAATTGAATCATCGAAATCATCCATCCTGTTGGAGACTTGGAAGGAACTGGCGCGTCCAAGACCGTGTTGAGCAACCTTTTTAACAGGATCACCAATAAAAGTGAAAGATTGACGATTGGTGGAATTGGATGACCGCATATATGGGTCAAAACTGGGTTCTAGTGCATCCTTGGACCCTAAAATGGTTAGATCAGTATGGTTGATGGACATGGCGTGCCTAGATGGTGAGATCGTGATGGTGGTGTTGGTGTATTTTCATTTCCAGCAGCTAACGTGCTCAACACAGCCGATCCATCCACCGTACGCAATGATGCATATTCCACTTCATGCTTCTTTTTCAGATTTGCATAATCTGTGTTGTATTTGGTCAGGAATTGTGAAATGTTGGACGATGGCTCCATTCAAAAAGTTGAAAATTTTTTTTGTTTTGACCAAATCCACAACTTCCCACGCCAAATGAGCAACATTTCCACCCATCAACTATTACAAAAGGCAGATCACGAACTCACAGTTTACCATGCAGATTTCTCACACCAGGGGAGTTATTTAGCCACTGCTTCCAAGGATACAAACATTATTATTTGGAATGTTCGTAATTGGACTGTTCGTTCCACTATTGGTCATGGCAGTGGTGTATGGACCGTTCACTGGCACCCCAAGTGTAATCAAATCCTCGCTGCACCCCATGAAGGTCCTTATGTTTGGGATATTGACAATGAAGAGCAAGTTTGTCACGTTGAAATTGAAACTACACTTGCGGCACGTTGGATGCCTGATGGAGAGTCGTTCATTTGTGGCGATGGGAATGGACACCTCTATCTCATTGGTCGTGATGGTACAAAGTTGAACGAGTTCAAGTTTGATGCACCATTTACTCATGTAACTGGTTTGGTTGTGATGGATGCTCAAAACATTGCTGTTTTTGTATCGGATAATGTTGCCAAGGTGCACAAATTGGTCACGTTCAAGCTCAAGGAGGGTAAATTGGTCAAGGATTGGGAACAGGCTGATACAGGTCGTGGACATTTAGTGAGTTGTTCGCCCTTGACTGAAGGCAAATTTGTTCTTGCAAGTTGTAATCAAGGCGACAATATCAACCTTTGGAATTTGGAAACCAAACAAGTTATAAAGCAATACTTCAAGGCCAATCTCAATGATGGATGGTGTCAGTCTGCCTTTTTAGGTCCGAATAACGAGTATGTGTTGGGTGCTGATTACAATGTTGGTCGTGTGTGGAAACGAGAGTCAGGCAAGTTACTCAAGGAGATCCAGGGCCATACGGACTTTGTACTTGGATACGTGGTTGATCCTAATGATCCCAGTGTTTTTATTAGTTTTGGACAGGATGGCAAGGTGATCTTTTGGAGATGGGAGGAATCGAGTTTGGTGGAATGTCAACAGCAGTTGGTTGCCTTGTCTGAGGCTGTGAAGCACCTGGTTCAAAGCAAGGCTTAAAATAAAGGATTTATCCACTGCTTTGACTGGCAAGTTGTACAAATTTACGCATGTACTGTTCAGCAAATGAACTGAAATAATATTCGTGTTGTGCATTGTGTTCAATGACAAAGTTGTGAGCGAGTTCATGGCATGCTGTAAGGAACCAGTAGGACTGTGCATCAAAGTGTTGATCTGGAGTAGGTTGACCATTGTGGTAATGCAGAGCATAAAAGAAACGAAGGTTGAAAAAGAGTGCACGACTCTTGTTGAAGGCAATAGTGGAGCCTTGTTGGTCATAATAGACATGAATGGAACGCAAGGAAAGGTCGAATACGGTTGCAACAAATTCCAACAGAGTGCAAAAGCGTTCAAGGGCCAACATGAGTTGCTTGTCATTCAGGACAGTTTGTTCAGGAATGTCACGATCCACATAAAAGCCAAACTTCATAGAAGTGGGAATGGTGCGAAGACGATGAGCAGGCATTTCATCACAATAACTCACTTTGCTTTCAGTGACGGTACGAATCTCCCCTTGATTTTCCAATACATTGGACATGTGAGGTCGACAGGATTTCACAGCAGAGGAAAGGGAGTTTTGAATGCGTTCTGTGGCATGAGGATCAATGTCTGTGGTACGTTGAGTTGGCGTGGTGGAAGCATGTTGAGGTTTAACTGGAGGTTCAGCAACGGGATTGATGAAATTGTTGAATTGTTTTGAAAATCTTCCAAAAATGGATTTTGGTTCATTGGATGCTGTAGTGGATGTGGATGGCATGGGTTTGGGTGTATCATCTTCCTTGACAATGGTGCTTTCAGGATTCTTGACGTAATTACCATCCGACATTTTAGCAGCAACGCGTTGCAAATGATCACTATTCTCCTTGGCAATCATGTCTCTGATAAAAGTGGGATCTGCGTCAGGAAAGATTTGTTGGATGGAAGACACCATGTTTTCACGTTCCTTGTAAGACATGCCATTGCCAACAGGAGCAGAGTCACGTTGTTTCTTGACTGCTTTGGCTTGTTGCATGGCTTTTGCATTTTGAATAATGCGATCCACAGGAAATCCTTTACGACGAAGATTTTCCAAACTGGAAGAGAGAAAGGTGGACAACAACAAGGCTTCGTTTAAGCGGAATTTGCCAAAAATAACCTTGCCCAATGCATTAGCCACATCATAATAGTCGAAATCACGACGAGACATGTACAGCTTGCACTTACCACGTTGCATTTCTGCACAAGCCGAGATGCGTTGCAAGTTGATGGCTTTGGTTGGAGTGTATTCACGACGAATGTGGATTTCAGGGACTTCCACCACGGCAAGGTTTTGAATGAGCCATTCTGCAGAATGTTTGGGTTTGGCTTGTTGTTGTTGATCATAAAATACAAGAGGAGCACGTTCTTTGATGAGTTCTTCCAGTTGGCGTGAAACATCTGTGGCTGCTTCAGTACCTTTGGTTTGATATACTTCCTTGACTTTACTGGATATCCATGTGCTTCCAAGGGACTCGTAAAAGGATTCCAAGAGTGGTTCCATGGGAGCACTGAGTGGTGAAAAGACTTGTTGAACCACCACATCATCAATCAACTCAATTTCTTTGGCTGAAGCAAGTTCATAGGCGAGTTCAGGGAGATTGGTGTCCTTGTCAATCAAGGGGGTTGTGACATCATCTTGCTTGGCAGAATGAGGATTGTTGGATTCTTTGCGTCTAAAGCCCACCAAGAACTTGGAAGTCTTCATGGAGGAATACAAGGAACGGTCTGATTTCATTTGAGCACTATTGGCAGCAATTTGACGAAGGATGCCAAGGTATGCTTCTAATCCATTGCATGTTTTCATGAATTCAGAAGGTGCATTCACCATCATGCGTGCCAAGTCCATAGGAGATGGTTCTTCCCGCACACCACATGTCTTGAGGAAACGGTTGGCAGTGAGTCCAAAGTCAACATAATCAAAGTAGGCTTCATACAACATACTTTCACTGTTGCGAAAGTAGCATTGTTGTGGACTCACGAGGCGAGGTGGTGCATCAGCATCGGTCTGCACTGGAATGAAGGCCAGATTGGACAAGACGGCCCATTCAAAGCGAGTAAATGTTGCTTGTTGTGTTGCAAGGTACTCGAATACCATTTGAGCTTCCTTTTGAGTTTTAGGTGCTTGAGTGCGCATCTTGTTCACCAACAATGATCCAACTGGATGAGCCTTTACCTTGAATTTATCAGCATGTGGTTGTAGATCAGATCGTAAAATATCAAAACCAAGAACTTGTGAACCAGCATCAGAATAACAATCATTGGGATGCACCAACTTGTCCTTACCTTGACAAGGGAGGAAGGGTGTTTTGATGGAATCTGGCTTGTAAAGAGCTTCATACTTTTCTCTGTACTGTTCAATAAAGTATCCAAGAGCCAATGCACGCACTTTGGCATCATCTGAACTGGCAAATGTGATGATTGTGGTGATGGAAGGAAAAACATTCAGTTTGAGTGATTCACACAAGAAGCGACTTTCTGGGCTACCTTGTCTCCACTTGGTTGGCCAGAACAAGACAGGCAAGTTCAAACGTCTCATTTCATCCGTGGGAACGTATAAATCCATGGCCTTGAATAAACCCTTGGATTTGGTTGGTACAAGTGCTTGAGTGGTCTCATCCTTTTTCATTTCCTCCTTGGGAAAGAAGGCCGTTTGTTGGAGACGAGCAATTTCCTTGTCAACAATGGTCTCTTGAGACGCAAGGAACTTGATGAGTTGAACATGATCCCATTTGAGGGAAGTGAGGCGATCAAACACAAGTTGCAATTCAACATGCTTGCGAACACCAAGTGCAGCCAAAAAGGCTTCAGAAACACCTTTGCCCAATTCCACAATAGGAAGATCTGCAAACAAGGTGACGTTCTTGGCATAAGAATCGTTTGGAATGAACATGCCCATCTTGGTAGGAATACACTTTTTCTTGGATAACCGATCCACAATGTAGGACTTTGTTGTGTTGTTGATACTTTGCCATGTACGGGATAGGTTAGCGAGCACACTTTCTGCAAAGGCTGCATCGGATTCCAATTCTGGTTTGGTCAAGATAAAGTCCATCCATCTGGCAATGGGCAATGGTTGCCATTTGAATTCACTTTCCAATTGTGCATGAGTGAAGTTCTTACCAATGGAATAAGGCAGTACGGTGGTGGGTACAGGAAGATGGGGTGATACGAGACTTGCATTCAAGAATGAGTCGATTTTAGCCACTGTCAGACCAGATGGCAGTATGATGGGATCCAACACCATTTGTTTGGTGGCTTCTGGCCGATTCTTTCGAAATTCCAACCACCACTTTAAAATCACAACAATGTCTGCTTCTTCAAACCGACGACCAGCAATCTCTGATACAATATCAGCAACTTCCAATCGCTTCAAGATGCCTGATTGTTCCAACTTGGATACCCATTCACTACAATTCTTATTGATGGCTTCTGTGATCAATGGAGTATTGCGAATAAAAGTAATGGAAGGATCACGCAATCTCACTTTGGATGCAACCAAAACTCCTTTGGAGGAAAAGATGAGTGGAGGTTGGGTGGTGGCTGTATAGAATGCTGTTTCCAACGTTCTTCCAATGATTGGAGAGGGCGTTGTTTGCTTGAAGGTAAAGGATTGCATGGCGTGCATGGCCCTTTTCTCCAAATAAATGGATGCGTCTGATGGTTGATCTTCCTTCTTGCATACATTATCGTACATTTGTTGAACTTCCAACATTTCATGCTCATACAAGATACGACTCAACCTGCCACACATTCCAAGCAACTCTGTGTTCCAGTAACGCAGAGAAGGATCCACAAAATCAATGGATTCACGTTCCACAGTTGGGATGAAATGAGCACCTAAATGACTGCACATACCAGTGGTTTGATGTGTTTGAAATCCAATGAAAATGCGACCCTGATTGGGAAAGGGATACAATTCGGAAAAGAGGCTCTTCTTGGACCGTACCAATTGGCTGGCTTCGAAATCTGCGAATCCAGTGTACAAGATGTGAATGTTGGTTTCCAGAGGAGGACGTTTCTTGGTAGTGCGTTCAATCTCATTGGAGAGTCGCTTGGACACATGAATGCCAACGGAAGCAGTGGCAATCCGAATGAAAATGACTTCAGGTTCCCCTCCTCCTTCCCAATGAGCAGACATTTGCACCTGACTCGTATTGACACTTTTGAGCACAAAATCATTTGCTTTGGACTTGATTCCCAATCCACCAATGTTCTTCAAATTGATTGGACTTGGAATGGCAGGGGTTTTCTTGATGGTAATGACTTTTTTGTCACCACGAACCATGCTGACTGATGACAAGTGCCGTGTAAAACTCAATGAAGTAGCCAGAAACTTGCCAAATTCCTCAGTGTTGGGAAGATCCATGGGTTCCCTCAATTGCATGTAAAACGACGTCCATGCTCCATTGATCCCCTGATCCTTTTCTGGTACTGGCCCACGTTTCGTAAACAGTTGATCACCTCTCCAAAAGAAGGCCATACATTCCTTACCAGATGTGACGAATGGTTCATCACACAATGAAAACAAACTGTAAAATCCAACACCAAAGAACCCAATCTACCAAATGCATGAGTATATGCGTACTGTATGCTACCTTTTGTTCATCCGGGTTGCCTTCTGCGATCTTTTTGAGGCGGTTCCAGTCATCTTGGTTGAATGGACGTCCATCATTCTTCACAATCAGCGTTTTGAACTTGTCTTTGGAGAACAATCCACCTTTTTCAATGTCTGCAAATACAATTTCAAAGCTGGATGCGCCTAGAGGAGTATGATGAGGGGGGAGTGGTGGTGGATTACCAGCATCATTGGCATTTTGCAGTAATTCTCGAAAGATCGTGTACTCTGCTGAATATCTCGCGAGGATCTTGTCAATGAGATGACGTTGATTCACTTCCACCTTTTCCTCAATACCCGTGTCCTGAAGGACTTGTGATTTGAGTTGATCAAGCAAACTGTTGGACATTGTTTTTTTGAGAGAAAAAATGTGATTACGCAATCAGGTTGATGCCACGTCATCATCCAAAGTCACTTGGAATGAGCCTGTTTGGCCATCACCCTCTTCATGCATCAACAGTGGTCCAGCCCCATCTATTATTAGCTGGTCTGGAGCCTGAACGGCAATACACGGGATTATTGAACAGTGGTATTCGGAATTATTAAAAATAGATATTATCCGAAAGCCATGCTACTTATACGGTAACGCGTCCGCAGACCAAGCCACAATTCTCCATACTTTTTTTCAGTTTTTTTCGTGTAATCCCATGCAATTATCCACCCTTATTCTTTGTGCTGCTTTGGTCAGCACTGCCTATTCTTCACCTGCTCATAATTCAATCGTCAATCTCGAACGTCGTGGTTTTTGGAAATCGCTAGGCGCAGGTCGCAAATCAGAAACCGAAATCACCCTTCCAAAAGATCTCCCTGTTGTTAACCTTGCTGACGCTGAAGCTGGTGGTGCTCCCCTCGACCAAAACGGAGCCAACGAACTTGGTTTCACTGGCTGTAGATTTGAAGCACAAGTCCCCACTCACTATGGGCCTTATCGCGCAATTTGCAGCATTAATGAAGGTACATTTGGTAAAGTTTGCCTCGCTAAAAAGGGCAACGACCTCTTCGCCATCAAAATCATCAAGCCAGAGGCCTACGTGGACGATGCAGAATTTGCCACAGAAGCTGTCATGCAATGGAAACTGAAGAAGAATCTTTCGGTCGTGAAACTCCACGCCGTCATCAAGACTCCAGATGTGCGAGGCTTCGTTATGGAGGTTGCTAATTCAGGAACAGTCAATGAATTGCTGGAAAGGTATTCTGGGGCAAACGTTCAGATGCCATTCAATATGGTTACTGCCATTGCCAAGCAACTAGCAACTGGAATGTGTGCTATCCACAAGGATGGAATTGCCATGCGTGACGTTAAACCTGCTAATACTTTCCTCTTCAAGGAAGGTGACCAGATCAAGATCAAGTATGCTGATTTGGGACTGGCTGTCAAGGGCAAACAACCACGAAAGGACCCCAGGGGCACTGAAGAGTATATGCCTTTGGACGTCATCAATGAAGTGCCCTATGATGCATTCAAACTTGATGTGTTTGGGCTTGGTGTCATTTATTACCAGTTGTTCAACAGGGGTGAGCGACCTTTGCGCACTAGGGTCGCTCGCAATGCACCCAAAGAAGTCCTTTTTAATGCTGCTAGTTTCACGACCTTTGAAGCCGGCACTGGAGTTCCTGACAGGGATGCTATTGCTTGGCCAGGTATTACTCAGTTGATCAAGAGCATGTTGGCCGACAATGGCGGGGATCGACCTACCGCTAATGCTGTATGCAATTCAGCTTGGCTTAAAAATGCTGATGGTAACTTTCAAGCCAATTGGTTGAACCCACCTGTCGCTCCAGTCGTTCCAGTTGCCCCAGTTGTCCTAGTCGCTCCAGTTGTTCCGGTTGTTCCAGTCGTCAACAACAACAATGCAGGTCAAGCCTTTGTTCGGGGAAATGTCCCTAATACTCCTCAGAGGATGGATGTATTGAACAGGCAATAAAGGTTTTTATTTAACTTTGCATGCAACATACCTCAAAAGCCCATTATCCAACAGTCATGCGCAATTTGTCAAGGTAACGTATCCATGGAACACGTGACCTTTCTCTTTCACTTTTTCCACTTTTTCATCTGTAATCTCCATGCAATTATCTACCTTTATCCTCTGTGCTGCTTTGGTCAGCACAGCTTATTCCTCACCTGTTCATAATTCAATCGTCAAACTTGAACGTCGCGGTTTTTGGAGCTGTTTTGGCGGATCTTGCAAGGCAAAGACTCCCGCCATACCCACTCTACCAAATGACCTCCCCGTCATTAACCTAGCTGACGCTGAAGCTGGTGGTGCTGCCATCAACCAAGCTCAAGTTAATGCTCTTGGCTTCCCAACCTGTACAGTCGGACCACAAAACCCCACTCACTATGGACCTTATCGCACGATTTGCAGCATTGGTTCTGGTTCATATGGTGACGTGTACCTTGCTAAACGTGGTAACGACCTCTTTGCCATCAAAGTCAGCAAAGCAGTGAACAACAAAGTCTTTAATCAAGAGGCTTCCATGCAATGGCTGTTGAAGGATGACCCCTCAGTCGTAAAACTCCATGCCATCATCAATACTCCAACAGAGCAGGGCTTTGTTATGGAGGCTGCCAATGCAGGATCCGTCAAGGACCTTATGGAAAATTATTCTAATGTAAAGGCGCAGATTCCTTACAATGTGGTCACTGCTATTGCTAAGCAATTGGCAACTGGATTGTGTTCCATTCATGCTGCGGGAATTGCCATGCGTGATGTCAAGCCGGACAACATCCTTGTATTCAAGCAAAATGATCAAGTGACATTCAAGTATGCTGATTTTGGTTTGGCACTCAATGGCAAGAAGAAAAGCAAAGCTCCAGAAGGCACTTTGGAATATATGCCACCTGATTCCAAGAAAGCACTCACAAAGGGTTACGATACACTCAAGTCTGATGTGTTTGCACTTGGTACGATTTTTTACCAATTGTTCAACATGGATGCCCTTCCCAAACGCGGCCAAACGGGTGTTGACTCCTATTTCGCTGAACCCGTCAGAACAGATACACCTGAATTCAATGCCTTTGAACTTGGTACCAATGTCCCTGATAAGGATCCTGCCATGTGGCCAAAGGTTGCTGCATTGATCAAGAGCATGTTGGCTAACAAGGATAAGGGTCGTGCTGATTCTGCAGCTGTTTGTGGTTCAGATTGGTTGGTTAATGCTAACGGTGCCTTCCAAGCCGCTTGGTTAAACCCAAAGGGTACTGGAAAAACTTTGAAGAATAGTGGAAGTGAATCAACCTTGGTTTCTGGCAGCTCAGAGGCACCCATAGTCAAGCCAAAGGGTAAGAAACCTACCAATAGTGACTCTACCAGTGAATCAACTTTGGTTTCTGGTAGCTCAGATGCCCCCATAGTCAAGCCAAAGGGTAAGAAGCCTACCATCAGTGACTCTTCCAGTGCAGTTGATACATCCAAACCCAAGAAAACTGTCATTTCTGGTACAAGTAGCTCCTCAAGTGGTAATTAGGATTGATAAAGGTTTACTTGCACACACTGATGCAGCACTAGTGTGGCTGAGGGCCATTTGTACCTGAAACGCACCTTCAGACATGTGACTTTTCATCTTTTTCCACTTTTTCATTTGTAATTCCATGCAATTATTCACCTTTATCCTATGTG